>JAYKAV010001433.1:1163009-1272188 GCA_035582835.1 Phoebastria nigripes | reverse complement strand
AATTCTATCATTTCATGGTCGCTAAGCCCAAGACGGCCTCCGACCACCACATCTCCCACCAGTCCTTCTCTGTTCGTAAACAGCAGGTCGAGCGAGGCACCTCCCCTGGTAGGCTCCCTCACCAGCTGTGTCAGGAAGTTGTCTTCCACACACTCCAGGAACCTCCTAGACTGTTTCCTCTCTGCCGTGTTGTATTTCGACGTCCGGGAAGTTGAAGTCCCCCACGAGAACAAGGGCTAGCGATCGCGAGACTTCTGCCAGCCGCTTGTAGAATGCTTTTAACTTTTAATTTGTAGAGTGCCTTTTAACAGAGGCCCTGACTAAAACCTATTGATGTATGGTATTGCGGGGGCAGGGTTTTCTGGTGATTACTCTTGCCCTTTGATACTATCCTGCGTGCAAGGCAATATGCACTTCACTTCCAGTATGTGTTCACATACGTAAACCTTGTGCAAGTGAGTCTCCAAGTAGTTCAACCAAAGTTCAATTCTGAATCCAACCACGTAGTTCAACTCTGAAGATAATGGTTGCAGAATCAACCTCTTCATCGTCAGGCCTTCCATTGTGTCAGGTACAGCAAAAAAGTGTTTCTGTTTAACTTTTCCTTCCATCTGGGATGGGAACAAACAATCCACAGTGAATTCTGTCTCCTTCCACTCTCTCTCCATTCCCCAGGTATGAGTTTCCTTTTGTTGTTGGAGGGAAGGAAAAAAAGCCCAAACATGTTGAAATTGCCACACTTGAAGGCAGCGTGTTTTGAGAAACTTCTGGAACCAGAAGAGCTACCACCAGTCTCCAAGCCCTGTCTCATTGCACAGCTGGAGATGACCATCAGGGCTTAAGGAGCTGCCACCTGTGCAATTTCAGGGCAAAAAAGGGCTTTAAAAAATGTTAATGACATTCTTTAAAATGTCTTTACTATGGAAAACTTCAGAGCATCTGTCATTTGTAAATTTTAACAGTGGGAATATCCTGCAGAAGAAGAATCTGAGTGCTAACCTGATGTATTGGTTAAATATGTATTCTCTGGCACAAGCGACTGTTTTTCAATGTTTTCAATGTTTGCACCGCCCTGCTATACAACAGCAATAAACATAGATGCCCTCTGATAACTTGCTTGCTATTAATATCCATCTGTCTTTCTGGGTAGTTTCAAACAGGAGAGCAAAATAATCCCCCACAAAATGCTGAGGCAATACCTTGTGTCGTAAACTGCTGTAACTGTAATGAAATCAGACTTACACCACTTTATTTTATGAAATGTGTTTCGTCAAGCTCTTGACAATGCCTCTCTGTTATTGGGGGGGTACCTGTGTCTTACAGTGTAATGCAGCCGTTGCCATTTGTGCCCCAACTTGTCTGGCATTCCCACATCTTTGAATTTCCTGGCACTTTAACTTACACGATAAATGTAGCTTTCTTTTCTTCTTGAATCAGACGCAGCTATTTCCCAACGACGATAAACCTGAAGAAACATCCTAAAAGCTAGATATATACGTGTCTCTTTCACATTTATTGTGGATGTAAAATACTCTGCAAAGAATATAAGCTGCTGCCAGGCATGTAGCCACAAGATGGGTGTTTTTCTCACATATGTATCCATTTCTTTTAATAATGAATAATGGACTTTATATTTAAAAGTGACGTTTCTATGAATGTGCTAGATTGTGCTATATTTCTTTCACATGAGTATATTCCCATCATGGCAAACTTCTCACAGACCTTGCCTTGGGGGGTTTTGTTTAAAGTAATGTACTTTAATGAAAAAGAGCTGCTGAAATTTGTCAGCTTCTTCCAGCATGATTGCGCTTTGGTGGTGGTTTAAGAAAATCTTTACCCACTTTATGATCTTCACACTTATTCCGAAATCCCTCTTCATTTTTAAAAGTAAAAAGATATATGTACACACATATTACCAAAAGCCCTAAAACTGCCTTGGACCTTTTGCATGAATAGTATCATTGAAGTCAATGAGTAATAGAGGTAGACTTTAGCTGTGTGCAATTTTCAAGCTCGGGCTGTAGGGTAGATTTCAAATATTACAAACAATTTGCAGATACACACTTTGCATGGAATCTTCAAAGCCAGCGATACGTTTTAAGGACTTAATATCTAATGAGAAATGGATGACTGATATGGTGTTGCCAGTAGATGGTTTTGGAAATTATCAGCCTTGACTCAATGAAGTACAGACATCTTTGTAAGAGTAAGGGCAAATGAATGAAGTACCCTTGTACTTGTAAGAGTAATGGCAAGCGAGTGCGCAAGTTCTTGTAGGCTTTTTGTTTCTTGTGTTTTCCTTGGGAGAAGTTAAAGTCCTCTGGCACTGGGCAGATGGGCATGGCAAACCGTATGGCCGCAGTGGTCTGCAACATGCAAGTTCTTGGTTATTTGTTTCCTCTTCTCCAGGGGGCTGTAGAGGAGACTAACTCAAAAATAAAATTAATTCCTGTAATGTCAGCTCTCCTTTACCAGAGGTGGTAAGGGGCTGGGTGACTGCAGTGCTGAAAAGCGAGGAAATATTTAAAGAAGGCAGCTCAGGCCTGGCGTGGCTGCCACCAAGGCAGACATAGTAAGCCCTGCCGGAGGCAAGGTGGCCTCTGGGGTGCTGCTAAGGTGTGTTGGAGCTGGTCTGGGGGAGATGTACCATCCTGTGGGGCAGCAGCTGCGCTCCTGCAGCCCAGGCTGCGGAAGTGCGCTCATACGAAGCGTTGACGAAAGGAACAGTCTGCTTGGGCAGGAGCCTGGTTCTGCGCTGAGCCAGGACCGGTGGCAAAGATGACCTGCGGCACAGGGATCTGGGAGCAGCTGGTACATAACTTACAGGTGACAAGTGCAGGGTGTGCCACACTTTGTCCCGGAAAAAACTTCCTAGCTGCAGGCAATGTGCTGGATTTACAGACAATTGGTTTCTGTGGTTTGGAGGAGCTAGTGGACACTACCAAGTATTCAGGTCATTTTCAAATCAGACTGGCTGCTCCTGTCTTCTAAGCATCTTGATGGATCCTGACAGATATAAGGTCAATAAGGTCATCAGGAATGATAATTTTTGAAAGTGTATGTTCATTTATGAACGCTGATGGAAATCTGAAACTAGAAAGATATATGCACACACCCACCCCTGAGGAAGAAATACGAAGTGGAAATATTCCCTCAGAGACTTACTAAGCCAAACATTTCAGGCTACATCAGATTGGCCCCTGCGAGAGGGTTGCTGTGTGAGCCTCGCCGGGAAAGACCTGCAAATCAAATGATCCTTCCTGGCACAGAAGCAACAAAAATGAAGATACTGATCCTCAGCACGGCCTGACCATCTGATCACTCATTTTTCCATACCAAAGATCAGCATCTGTTTTCCAATGGCAGGCCTTGGGTTATTGCTCAACAACTGTCTCGGTTATTTGGCAGTATCATAGTGTGTCCCTAATAGTTGGCTGCAAAACTGACATTTGGCCTCCCTTTCTTACTCCATACTGTTCTAGACAAGCAAGCATTTCCTCCGGAGCCTGGACTCGTTTCTCTGTAGAAATGCCCAAAACTTCAACAAGCAGCTGTATACGGTCTCAATCAAACGGTTCAGCAAGGAAACATGAGGCTATTAGGTAAAGACGAAACCTGTAGGAACGCTGTAATCTATGTAAATTCCCCTTCGGCAGGAGGAAAATTCTTTCCACGTAAGAGTGGGATTTCTCTGAATCAATACTTCCCTCTTCCCTAATAAATCTTTAAGAACTTAAAAAACCCAAATATTAAAATCTCAAAACAAAAATTCAGCTCCCATCAGAACATGCCCTGAAAGGGTAAATGAAGTCAGAAAAGGCCAACATTTTTGTTATTGATTTGTATCAGATATTACAGTGATGGATAGCAGTAAATTAAGYGGTGCATGGTCTTCAGTGGCATCTGTGCCTCTTTCTAGTTGCTTTACTTTGTTTGAACTTGCTGTTTAGCTCTTCAGAGACATTCTCAGCTTGTCACAGAGTGATTTCTTTTTTTCCTCCTGCAGTGTGATGTCCATGCCAGCTTATTCCCCTACCCATTTTGGAGTGTTTTAAGGTGGCCAAAATTGCTGCTGTTACTTAATATGAGGACCAGTCAGGCAAATGCTTCCCACACAAAACCATTTCTAGACTAGCCGGTTTTGTAACTCATATGTGAATGTCTAGTGGAGATCTCTGGAAGTTTTTGAATTGCAAGTAATATACAAACTGAGTTATTTTGCAGTTGAAGTGTGGCGAATACTTGTTTTACACAGTTCAAGTTGATGATTACAAAGTTTGAAGCTTGGATGAATAGAATTTAGTACCTAATACTCTGCAGAGCTTGTTTTCATTTTACATTTAATCAATTGATTTTTCTTTTAATGGATTCTCTTTGAAATTTTATGTTTGTACCAATACATAGGCTTCACTATTGCTATGTTGCATTACCAAGGGCAATATGAGTTTAAATCACTTTATGATAAAACTTTGCATAATCTGCTCATACAAACTAATTAAATGTCAGGCCATTGTAATACAGAGCTCATATTATCACCATGGGTCACTAGAAACAGCAATTAGTAATTCTTGTGTAATCCAGTTAAATTCAAATTAAGAAAAAGAATGCCAAGTCAGAGTTTTGTTCCTAATTCCTAGTTTTTATAATTTTGTACAGGTTTGTGGGGGCACCACTTAAAAACACAACTTCGGAATTGGTATTTAATTTAATTTAATTTGATTTATACTGCTTAGGCATGGCTCTTAGGTTGTTCTAACCAGTGGTCATATGAGTGACTTGTACTTAGAAATGAATTAACTTTAGAACATACACATATTTTAAATATGTTAATCCTTCACTAACTACAGTTATTTTACTGATGGATATTTAATGGTATGAAGGACCTCTGTATTCAGCTTTCGCAAGCAGAAGCAAAAGGAGTGGCTGGTGGTTAGGTGAACTATGCGATCCATACTGTAGTAAGCCATAAAAAATGAAAGAGTACACCAGTAGAAAGAGACAGAGGTTGCTGCACCCTGTCTTGTGCTAGGTAAAAGCAAGAGAGAAGACAGGAGAGTGTTTTCTTCCATGGCTAGTTCTGCCCTGATGGGGCAAGCACTGGCTGGTGCTCTGTCATGCRGGACATGCAGCTCATCCCCTGGTTTGTATCACCTGGTGCCTGAGAGAAAATGTACCGCAGGATGCGTTGTCTTACCCTGCCACATGTGAATCCTGTTCCTGCAGCCAAGGACTTATCAGCTGCGGTCAGTGTGCCCTTACTGTAGTACTCAGTCTTGCTGTAAATGTACTGCAGCCAGAGCAAAATCTCTACCGCTATAGTCCTCCTACTATTGCTTTTTTTGTTAGAGCTCCAGATAAGAAGGGTGTGCTCAACATTAGGTACCATCAGCTTGCTCTCTACATAGCCTTTATAGGCTTTTTCCATTAATTTTCCTAGATATATTTGGATTCAGGCTTCTTAGCGTTTGCCTTTCTTTGGTTAAAACCTCATTAGGCTCCTATCATATTTCAAACTAAATAGAATATCCTGACTAAAATGTCAGTGACATTCTTATAATGGCTATGTCTGAAAGAAGCTAAAATACTGGTTGTAATTTATTTATATAGCATGCAAAGGTCGTAGAGAGACCTTTGTTTTAGAGAGAAGTCTAAAGACAAACAATCATTCTGATCATGCAATGGTATATCTCAGATTGTCTCAGCTTCATCAGAAGACTTCTAGTTGGTGTTAGCAGTGTCAGAGCTGGATTAAAAGTCACAGCGTGAAGATACCCACTGTTCCCAGCCCTGCTCTTGAGTACTTATCGGATCTGCACAAAAACGGTCACTGGTTTCACTGGATGTYGTATGAGACCTGTGGTGCGTTGCTTTCTCAGTAAGGGGGTCTATTGAAATCACTTTGAAATCCATTAAAGATGAAAGGAGCAAGCAGCATATTCCAGGGCACTTTTATTTTGATGAGACTCAAATTTAAGTATCTAACTTCAGTTGCCAGGTTTAAAAGAGTTGGCCTTCTTTTTTCCCTTAACAAAGTGAATATTTGAATTCTAAATCACAATCAGCCAAGCCCGTGACTGCCAAATTAGGGATGACAGGTATACCCCGTTGTGCATAGTTTCAGAGAGATGTTTTTGGATATGAATTTAGCTTTCAACAAAGGCATGATTTCTTTGTAACTTTCCTGTCACATTCACTTTGTAATACAACAATCACCGAGCATTCACAAATAAGTAGTTACCCCAAAATATTGCTTGCGCTTAGTTTATTAGTGTGTGYGATACAGCTGCGTGCTGGTAACCTGTAATATTGCAACATACTGAAAACTTAAACTGCAGAATCAAATAAGAGATTAATCAAGTGCTGTGCTAATCAATTTTTCATATTTAATTAAAGAAAGTGTTTTGCTTTGGAAAGTTGCCATGAGAGCKGCAGATTTCCATTCCCATCCCAGCAGACCGATACTGAACCCAATGAACCGCACTGCATGGTACACGGGGCTGGTGGACGTCAGAGGGAGCTGGGCAGCTGGAACAACTGAGTATGGAGCATGGAGAAGGCTGCGATATGCTTATGTCTCTTCTTCTATGGACTGATAACTTAGTAAATATCACACGAGGCTGCATCATTTTACATCAGCTGAGATCCTGGCCTTGTGTTTTGGAGAAAAAAGCAGTGTTTTGAAAAGAGGGAGAGACAGAGTTATGAAGGACCTGGAGATGGGAAGCTGGCACGCTACCAGAGCAGCCCTTGCATAAGTAGAGCTGTATTTAAGTACTGCGGTGCTCTTTGCCATTGTTTCACAGAGGCAATTATGCTGAGTTCATTAAGACGACATCAAAGGCAGAGAGCTCCCACCATCTATTGTACAACCACTACAGCAAGTATGCAAGCATGCTGTTCATATGCATAGAGAAGTGGTAGTGGGTATTTTGTTTTCCCACCTTAGAGCCTAAATTCAACATCATTTATAAACAATGAAGTCCATGAGAAATTTGAAGAATGTCTCTGAAAGCAAGCCTGCTTTAGAGTAATTATCTCTCAGTGTAGTTAAAGGTTAATTTGGACAATACAGAGTTTACAGAATCCCAAACGGGAGAGTTTACTATCTTTATGTACATTACAGACCATGGCATCAACTCCCTTCCCGCTGATGTTGGCAGAAAACTCTCTCTGGTTTCAAATGCTCTGGGTTTGGTTTCTAAATATAGTCTTAGATCACACCTGCCCTGCAGTGGCAGCAGGAGTTCCCATTTACCTCACCTTACTAGCCTAGGTACTGTAGCAGCGAAGCTGCAGCCATGCGCAACTTGGCCCAGGCAGTGAAAACACTGGTTGCCCTTCTGAGGAAAGCCAGCCACAGCAATCAGAAATCACGTGGCTGTCCCCCTCCCCTCAAAATCCCACAAAGCTACTTAATTTTAAGATAGATATATTTTATATTTGCTTGTGACTTTGAGTCATTTGGTTTTCTACTCATAAGGGCTTAAATTTTACATTTTCTAAAAAAAAAAAAAAAAAAAAGTTTTTTTCATGCAATTGCATGATGCTGGAGTGTGACCTTTTTTTAAGAAAAGACATCAAATGGTAAAAGAAGTAGGTAGAAGTTATCACTATCTAAAGTGGTCATCGTCTGAAAGAAGGCACATTTTCTCATGGGCATTTAAATGTTTGGAGATCTTTAGTTATGAAAGAAGTCCTGTCAAAGGATGTGTATTGAAGTGACTTGGTCTACATGGGAATGTGAATGTGAATGAGGATAAATTTAAAATTGAATTAGCTGTGAAACTAGGATGCTTTCATCACTGGTAATGGATGAGTCCAAATAAAGTACGAATATACTTAAGATCTGATAGGTTAAGTTTGGCTCGACCTGTAAGTGTAACAGTGCAGAAGCAGCCTGGTCTGACTTGTGTTGCACGAGCTAATGGAAATGCCAGGATTAATTGCCTGTGCACCCATATGATGACATGAAGCTGCTTGTATACACTTAGCAAACAAAAGCGACACAGATGTTTCTTCTACAAAAGCAGTACATATCATTGTACCATCTTACACAGTGAGAAGAACAAGGCCATTGATCTTGGTTTCTGGAGATGTTACAACAGCCACATCACCAGTGAACTCCCTCAATGTCCCCCCCAATGTGATATTTGCAAAAGCTGTATGCCATATGTTGTGGTCTATGTGGGTGCATTTAGAAAGCACGCACTCACAACCATGCAAAAATAAAGCACAAACTGGTCTTTTCTGAGCATGTGTCTATATGAATTTACCACTACTGACAGAACTAGCATGCTGCCTTTTCAAATGTTTTTTTGGGGGAAGGTCTGTAGCTATATATGGAGACACTAGTGAATACTACTGTATTAGCGTAATAATACTGATTTATAGAAATATCCATTGCCTTTTGTGGACAGCCAGAGGAGTTGCCTTTGTGCAGACCAGAACTACTTCTGTGCCCATGGAAACAGCAGCCATTGAAAAGCAAAACTGCAAAATTCTTGTGCACATTAGCAGGAACATAGAGGGAATAAGATCGTGGTTGAAATAAATCCCTTACCTTTTTACATTCCTCCCGTTCACTTCGGTAACTGCAGAACCAAGAACTCTGCGTTCAACTTAATTCTACATCTGTTGCCTTCTTTCTGCCCCTGTAGCTCTGAGGCATTGGGCTCAAATGTTTCCCAGAGCTCCTGCTAGGGTACTGCATTTCCAAATATGCTTTATGCAAACTTTCTTTATAACCACAGAATCCTACATGTTGGCTGGTGGACTCTGGGAATGTAGACTGCCCCAGCATAGGAAACTTCAGGTTGCTTAGGTCTGAGAAGCGAAGCCGTATCACATGCAAAAAAGATACTGAAAATGCTTCCTTTCATGGCAAGCAGCGTCATTGCTTGTGTTTGCTCCTAGAAAAGCAGTTCATTTAGACTGCCCTGCTTTGTTTTCATAAATGTAATCTATAGAAGTAATGATAAGTCAAGCAAGCTCTAAGGGTCCTGGCACTGTCAGGCTCTTTAGAATTCATTGTAGCAGGGGAGAACATCTGCGGTCTGAAACCTCGGGAGTTTGGAACGGAAGACTCTTCTGTGTGTTTAACCGGCAATGAACCATTTTTAAATGCCTCTCTTATTTGTTAACACCTAGTAATGACAATAAAAAGGAAAATGTGGTCTCGTATACCTTCAGGAGAGACTAGGCCATTTCTCCAAAATTCTTGCTTTTTCAGTTATGGCTTCTTCCCTCATCCCTGAGCGAGTCTTGTTGATGACTATGACATTTCTAGAGGTCTGGATATATTCCTGCACTGAGGTCCAAAGTCCTGAATGTGTGCTGAAATTGTTTGAGCTTCAGAGAAGCTCATCATCGTGCTGTCTGCCTTAAGTATGTGGTGGTGGGCAACCTTTCATTATATGTTCCACCAGGGAAAAATCACGCATCCCCTCCCAGTGACTGACAAGAGGCAGTGAAATCTCACCGTGTTCTGCTCTCCATCACCCTGCCTCAGCCCATCAGCTAACTGACAGATGGTACACGGTCCTGATATATAGGTACTGGGAGATTAAAGAACAACTCTACAACAAAA
The DNA here is from genome assembly GCA_035582835.1 of Phoebastria nigripes. Classification (NCBI taxonomy): domain Eukaryota; kingdom Metazoa; phylum Chordata; class Aves; order Procellariiformes; family Diomedeidae; genus Phoebastria; species Phoebastria nigripes. Next base: position 1,262,602 of record JAYKAV010001433.1, on the reverse strand, counting down.
TAAACCCACAGGACACAAGTAGCTTTCAAAATGACCTCAGGAGACATGTCAGTCAGCACACAGTATGGGATTTTCTCAGGTAGGAATTGCATTTATGGATTGTGTGTGTTGTTTAAACTATAAAACGCCCTACTGCCAACTGTTTGCCCAGCTGTTTCTTCCTGAGATGGAGGAGGTAGCTGGATCTAGGGCTCACTGTGTCCATAAACAGAGATTATAGATCTGTATCTATAGCTATCTATCTATCTACCTGTCTATGCCGAATGTCTCTTTTTAAAATGACGCTGGCTAAGTTTTGTGTAAAGCGGAGCAGAATTCTCCTGTGATGTTGATTACAACACACACTGTGCACATTTCTTATTTCCAGTGGACAATGACTTAAAAAGTTGTTGAAGCAGAGAGAAGCACACGGGCCTTGGTATAGTTTAATRGCAAATCACATTTGTCAAAAAGCGCAGATAAGGGAGCCTCGCTCCAAGCAATTTCTATAACAAAAAATGGAACAAAACTTGACCCTGGACTCTACGCATGCTGGTCTCAGCGTGGGAGTTTTGCTTGCAGGAGAGTGGTGTGTTCAGTCCTTTAATATGAAGGGCTTTGCCACGGTCTGCCCCTCCTCCCCCACCCAAGGGGGAGAATTTTAGTCTAGGATTATTTTTTTTTTCTGTGGAGGTGAGCAGTTTGGGTTTTGTGAGCTTTTGAAAACCTGAAGCAGAAGCCCTCAGTACCTTGGTAGTGAATCGTACCGTGGCAAGGCACCGAACTTGTGCGTATGCAGCTTGCTGGTGTGCAGGAAACCAGCAAAGTGTTTCATGTGGACAGCTTCCTTAACTGGCATTAAATTAAGTAACTTTTCTCCTAATTTGAGGATGGCTGATTTGTTGTACCACTCAAGTATATGGATGTTTTGGGGGAACAAGTCTTTCACGGGACGGTTGTTTCTTTGTTCTTGACATGCAAAATTATTTGTGAGACCACAGCTCTGTGTGCGATACAGGCCTCAAGCAAGAGATGTTTGACTACATCCAGTGCAGGCGAGGGGGGGGGGAAGAGTTGAAATCAATGTGTTCACAGGTGAAATCTCAGGTGTTCACAGGATATTGCACCAAGCTTATCTGTGTGCTTGGCTTAAAACCAAATAAGCACTTTGATTGCTCTGGAGTGATTTACTTTCAAGAAGAAAACCTGACTAGTTTTTTGACTCTCAAAGGTAGTAAAGACTCTTTTAGAATTTTCCATTTTACATTTGGATTTTTTTTAGTCTATTTAATTACCTATGTACTCGTAGGCTGTGTAGCACAAGGCAGTTGTGAATGGTGAGAGAAGGAGGAAAATAGCTTTTGCAGCGGCTGGAGGCACTGAAGAAGCGTAGACAGACTTTTCTTTAGTTACAGCAGGAAAAGCTGGAGAAGCTCTGCTGAGGAGATTAAAAATCGGCCAAGCCCAGTGTTTCGGTTTTGATCCTTCAGTCAAAGCAGCCAGTCTTCTGGTGTCAGCTCTATGAAGAACCGCTGAAGCACCTTCAGGGGAACCCCACCTTCTCTGAGAGCGATGGGAGACAACCGGTTGCCCCTCAGGTCACTTCATGAGAGGGGCAGTGCCTTGGCTGAGCAATGCTCGCTTGCAGCCTCCAGGCCCTTCTCGCTGAGATGTGGCTGCCCTGGACTGTGGAGGAGAGAAGGTGTTGGGACAGGGACACCCTTATGCTGCAGTCTGGTTACGGTCTGCCTCTCCTGTGTAGGAACCAAGGCCTTGACTTTGGTCTAAGCAACACTGGCAAATTTATAAGCAACTGAAAGCACTCTGGAAAGGAAATATATGTGATTTCATCTACCATGACATGCTGTAGAGATTTGAATTATTAAAATGCATGAGAGTTTCCCTTTTGAGCCAAATCAGGAGCTGCAACTCTTCTCTGATCTGAGGCCTGGCAGTAGGTCAGAGTTTTGCTTTCAGTGTACAGTAAGTACAAGACTTTGCTCCACCTGCTTGCCCTTCGTTTTCTGAGATGAAGACTTGCCAGGTGCCTCCTCTTTGTGGCTGCCTCTAAGTGCTGCGGTCATGCAGGCTGCAGCCTGAGACAACTCCATGTAGCTCAGCAGGAGTGGTGCCCAGGGGCCGCTCCTGTTGGAAAAGTGGTTGGAAAGTGAGCTCAGGCAATTTTCATTGCAGTTCTTAGGCACAGGAAAACAGACTGAAACACCTCCTCTTTCCCAGACTGTGCTGGCTACTAGTGAAGAGCAAATAATGCAGAAGATGACCAGTGAAGCTGCCATGATTCCTACCACAGAGTAGAAGGTACCTTTATGGTACCCTTCAGGCTTTACCATTGTGTAAAAACACAGTTGTGACTTAAGCTAAATCAAGACCAGATCTCGTCCCTTAGGAAAAGACTTGAAGAAGCTGCTCAGCGATTAAGCTGTATTTCCTGGGGTTTTCATCAGGTTCCTCTTACTAAGCAAGTGCTCTTTTGCTGAATGGGCGGGTGTTGGGTTCCAGTAGAGCCATGAGGAAATGAACAAAAACCATAGGAGGGCCAAGACCACTGGCATGAAGGGCTTGTGCTCCTGGCAGGCTCAGAGATGTTTTTTCCTTATGTAAACACTCTGCTCCCCCCCAGTACTCCTCATTCCAGTTTCCTGGCAGTAAAGGCCCATAAAATTGTGCTGGTAAACAAGGCATCCTCAAGTACTGCCTTGGTGGCCATGTGTGACCATGAGAGACTTCATGTGTGGTCACCACGTGAAAACATATCATTTCAAAGAACTGCAAGTATAATACTTTCACTGTAGCTGGAGGTTTGACAATTTACTGGAGAGCCTCACACTTGGCTCCTGCGAGCTTGTTTGAGAAATGCTGCCCCAGGCACCTCTCATCTGGCTCTTAATTTCCTCCTTGGGAGACAAGGTGTGCGTGTGTGAGAGAAGATGTCAGGACGGCCTATTTAAAACTTCAGTGTAATCACGAGCTGGGTGAAGCTTTCAGCAGGTTCCCGCAGAGTGCGTGTGGGGAAGGAGTGTGAAGCGCACACAGGCGCACGCATGCCCTCAGTGGGCAGAGCAGCCTCTGAGACCTGAGGGACCAGCAGAGCTTCTGGAGGCAGGAGAAGCCCGCCCAGCCCTCGGCGCTGCAGTGTGAAGCCTGCCTGGGTGTTTCTGGGAAGCTGGTGCAGGTTGTGACTCTGTGCATAACTTACGCTGTGTGTGGAAACGCCCCTCCCTCCAAAATTAGATGTGTGCTCTCAGGCAGCATGGGGTATCAGCAGGGCTTCTATCTTTGCGTTTTATTTCTGATACATAGAAAAATAATTGGAAAGAGGGAGTTTTAAAAATCTTTAAAGGCACTTTTTTTGCCATTTTGTATTGAGGATTTTGGAACAAAACTGAAGCCTTTCCTGTCGCATTGTTGTGTTCCCAGAAGTGGTGATTAGCAACCAAGATAAGTAGCTAAGGCTTTTCTGCAGAGATAGYGTTCTTGGAAGCAAGGCACAGCGATTCCTGCGGCAGCGCTGCCTGCTCCGTCCCTGCTGCCCAGTGCTGGAGCTGAGACACCATTTTCATTGCATCCTTCGTAGCAAATCAGAAGTAGGAAACCGGATGGTTTTATTCTGTAACCTATATATAAGAAGTAACTTCTTCCTTCTGGCATCAAGGTATTTGCCTTTATTCAGCATAAAGCACTTCAGTGGGTTGCTGAATTACTATTAGCTCCCACTGGAGAGTATGTGAAGTATATTCCTTGTGAAGCAAAGTTGTAACACGCTGTAAGCTCCAAAGCACTGATGCAATATTTATGTTGTTCCACGTTCTACTGGCAGATTTAAGCATAATATTGTAGACTGGCAGGAGACTGTTATGATCTAAACTCCTCGATTATGTCAGTGTTTAATTTTAAGTTCTGTTGCACACAGCGATATATCCAGTTACGTTTTTGTGTATGATACTCCTTCTAGGAAGCAGAGCTATCAGTGGTAGTGACCTAGGCTGAAAAGCATAGAGTTTTCTTCTCACTCAGAGTAAACCATGCATGGTTTGGGCTCTATGATCTCAATCATTTATCCAAAAGACACGTTTTTCAGTGCAACGGCAGGTGGCATATCTCTCACTGGTGCTGCGTTATCTCCAAGTCCCACACTGAGGTCCCATTATCCCATTTAATTTAGAAGTATGTGCAAGTACTGTAAGGAGGATGCAAATGTAAAAGACCTTTCCTCACAATGCCTTCAGTTTTATGCCAGACTCATTTTTGATTTGCATTAAGCTGGCAGAACAGAGTAGCTGCTTCCCCCCAGTTCCCTTGTCTTCCCCTTGAGAGAGGTCCATCAGAGCTAAAGTGCACTGCCTGTGTCCGTCCTCTCTCCTAACAATTAATTTGTTCATTTTTGCATTTAATGCAGGGTGATCTCCACTGGGCTTCCTCAGCCTATAGTCTTAAGAGAGTACTGTAAGCTTTACAGGTGATCAGCACCTATGAAACCATTAATTTTTGTGAAGCACTCAGCTCCCACTTAAGCAGGAAAACATCTTTGATTTGAAAAGTTGCGTACYCACCATGCTTAGCAATTAGAAGGAGTTTCATGAGTAATTTTGGTTTCAAAACTGAGTTTCTTGAAAACTGTAAGGCTTGCTGATCTGAGTCTTCCGGTGCTACTGAAAATCTGGATGTGAGCAGATGCCTGTTCCTGTTGATGGTAGCTGTGAGACTGATGGCTGTTTTGCATGCCTGAAGGTTATTTGTCTGGTACCTAAAAGTAGGTTGTCCTAAATGGTTGGCCTCATCCCATAAACTGATGAGTTCCTGTAGAAGACATTTTATCTTGTTTCCATCGGTAGAGATTGCATGTAAGAGAAGTTGGGTTGTACATCTTTTTCCATTGCGCATGATGCTCATATAAGTAGCGCAGCCACAGCTTCAGTCAGAAAGTGCACTTAAGTTTTTAACTTTAAGGACAAGTAGAAATTTTTGCTTCAATCCTTAATGCTAAGAACATCCTTGAAAACTTAATTGTATTTGTGATAATGTAAGCCCACTCCATAGAAGGCATTTTTCATTTTAGTTCACTATAAACACAAATTGGTTCTTGGCAATTAAATATTGAGGCTGAAATTTATCCTGGCTAACTGAGGAACCGTAGCTTCCCTGTGTGGCCAAGGAGGAGAGGTCTACCTAATCATGTCTTAAGTGGGCTGTAGCACCTTTGCAAGCATCTCTCTCTCCACTGATTGCATCAGCTACTCTCCTAACTTAAGTACTTCGGTCCTTAAAGTTAAGGATGAATGTAGGCCTGAGGAAGGCTCCATTTTTTGCTGATGAACAGAAGTAAAATGCTTACAGTCCAACCAAATACTTTTCATTCCTTTATTTGTTGCTGTGGCTGTCTGTGAATGTCTCTCTTCCTTTCTATTAATGAATACAGATGTGCAACTGCCTGCACCCATCTGGCTTTGTTCAATAAATGTGCAGGCACAGACGTTTAAATCAAATATTGATAAATACAGCCTTTAATATGTAAATTTGTCTTGTGAACAAAACTATGTCTGCCTGTTTTTTTTCGTGGAGAGGCATTTCTGCCATGGTGGTACTTTTTTTGATTGCCATTGTATTCTGTCTACAGTGGCACATGCATTGATGCTTGAGAGTCAAAGCGGTAGGAACAGTTCCTGAAATATATTTGGGGAGAGGAATAAAAAAGGTAGAAGGAATTCTTTGGACATAACAATTCTCATTCTGTTTTGATAGCATCTTCTTCCTCATCCAAATGTCTTTTCAGCAATCAGAGACTTAATGTGTAAGGTGCACTAGAGAAGTCCTAAATAGTCCCAAATAACATCTCTGGGAGTGCCAGACAGGAGAGCGTTAAAAGGTGTACCTATGTGTGTACAGGCAAAAAAAGTGAGTAATAATAACCTCTAGCTTTCAAAATTTGTGACACTCTGAAAGTAGTGAACTAAGGCCCTGCTAATACGTTTGACAGGTGCTTAACGGAGTTATAAAAGACCTTAAGGTGAGTCGCAGTAGGGGAGACCCTAGCCAAAGGTTGTGAGCAGTCATTTCTCTCTCAGGGTAGTTTGTGATCAATTTTATCACACTTGCTGTTAATTTAAGATCTTCAGGACCTGTGATTTCAAGGGATTTTTTTCTTTTTTTCCCCCCTTTTTTTTGACAAGAAGTTGTGAATCAGAAAAGTCTACTGGAAAAGCAGGAAGGAATCAGCTTTGATATTTTCACAGGAGAAAGTTGCAACTAAGTATGGCTTTAAAGGAGACAACACTGTTGTATGGGTGTTCAGGGAGCATGTGGTGAACTAACTGCATGGCTGTGCACGCCTTTCTCCCCTTCTGACTGCTCCAAACATATTTTATTTTGGCCTTTTCAGAAAATCAGGTATAAAATGCATCTTGCTGTAGAGAAGTGTGCTAGTAAAAGCATATTTTTTTTTCACAAGTTTATAAACATACTTTTAATTGCATTTTTTTGTTTTCTTCAGTTTGCAAAAGTTTGTCCTGATTTGGATTGCTCAGGATGGAAAGAACTCTTTGTTATCTTGAAGTACAGGATCTTTACCTTCTCCTCCCCACTTTCCTTGGGGTTTTTTTGCTCTGGAAACCGGATGTAATGAATTATCAGGTCTGCAACTTGCTTCCAGATTATTTGATGCCCTTTGCTACATAGGAAAGACTTGTCTTGTTTACTGGACAATCAATTGAAATTGCAGCTTTTGTGGTACATCAAGTTGAAGATTTTAGGCACGTGAAGAGAACAAGAAGCGAGGCATTTTTTTAACTTATGGTATAGTCTCAGCATACTTTATTTGGGGGCAAAAGGAGTAGAAGTAGTTCCTGCGTGCTCCAGCACCTCCCACCCCGTGACTTGCTGCCTGCTGTGCTGTACAGGTACTGTCATCTGAGAAGTTGCCCTCTAAAAAGGACAAGGCGCGTCCCCGGGAACCATGACTGATGGGTTTCTGTCAGGGCTCTCAGGACCAGCCCTGCCACTGTAGACATATAGCATTTTTTATGCTGCTAAGGAGAGTTTTAAGAGGAATTAAGGTAGAGATGTGAAACTGTAGGGTATGTATGGTTACTCAGTGTCATAAAATGCAAACTTAAGCTATTCAGTCTGTTAAAATACTTTGGTTTCCTCATCTGACCTCAGAACTTTCTATGGAGAATACTTGCATGTCACTTATGGCTTTTTTAGTATCTCCAGAAATGTCAGAAACTCTATTAGTTTTTCCAGAGACACATATGCAGAAATAAATGGCATTATTTCAGTGGTTTATAGAAAGATTACTGGATTAAACTACCTTTTTGTCTAGACAGACTCCAGCAGTTGCAMTGTGGTACAAAAGTAAAATTGGAAATGTATTAAACATCAACATTTTATTTAATGCTGTAAATTGTACTTCAGAACAATTTAAATGACATTGCCATTATGTACGCAAACGCAAGGAGCAATGTCAATAAGTTGGAAGCTCTGTGGGTTGTATTTTATGCTTTGTACTGTGGTAAAGGAATGTATCAAAGAAACCTCTCAAATATACACATATGTTGTAAAAAGTAACACTATAAAACATCAGGATTTGAAATGCTTGCAGTAAGTGCTCTGTGGGATTATGCTGCCTTCATAAAAAGGTTGTCAGCACAAAGAGACTAATTCCAGCCTTAAATTAACCAGCTCAGGGGAGCATGTTTTGGTACCGAGTGGCAGGGCTTGTGAATCACTCCTGGAACATTTGCCCTGTGGATGGAGGAAGAACATGGTCCATAAAGTTCACAATGGGTCTGAAAAGCAGAAATGTGTGTTGGAATCCTATTGCGCTTGTTGGCTAAACTCAGCGGTGGGGAGCCTGCGGTTCATCAGCTCTGCCTTCGTTTAGACAAAAAAGAAAAGGGAAAAAAGCACACAGAAAAAAAAAAAAACACACATGGGGGAAGTTCCTCTCATCCTGAGCCCTTTTTTCTTCTATTTTCTCACAGGTTTTATTGTTGTCCTGGGCAGAGTCTTAAGCTTTGAATTTTACGTTAATGTTTTCTAAAGAGCGGTGCCCAGATAGGATGGGATGGGGAGCGTGTTTCAGCCCTCAGGTTCAATGTATTCCAGATGCCAGAGCCCGCACCCAGCACTCTGCAGGCTCCCAGTACCTCCGGGTGGGAATGGCATCTCCTCCCTTCCTCCTCCTCCCGCCTGCGTGTATTATGGCTTTGTTAAACTATTCCCGAGTCTTCGGAGGAGACTGTTCCTTCAGGTCCTTCTGTCAGAAAGCACAGCTCTTGTGAAGACCTGCCGCTCCCACCAGCACTTCCCAAAGTGTGCCGTAATAACCAGAAATGTGAAACTTCCTCCCATAATACATCAGAGATTTTTCCTAATTCCCTTAAAAAGTTAGATCACTCTTGCATGTAGGGAATCGGAGAACAGTATTTGATCAATGTTATTTTGTTTAAAAAAAAAAAAAAAAGACGAGACTCTCCTGGAAAGCCGATTGCATTCTACGCTTTGTCCTGGGAAATAAACACCTACCTTTACTGTGTCGTTTTAACGCTGCTTTTAACAACTTTTGCACACACAAATGCATATTAGGCAATACGATGCCTGTTAACTAGGTGTTCATGAGCTGTGATAGATTACTTTTAATGGCTGGCATTTACCTACTCCATCAAACCTTCTTTGATAGGCTGCTGCTGCGGGAGAGTCGGAGCTGAACTTTGCGGGCGCGGAAAGCCCAGGGCCCGGCCTGAGGAGCTGGAGATCTCCAACCAGATTATTAAGAGCGCTGGACTCTGTGCCTCCCACACTTTCTGTCTCTATCAGGCTGGCCTATTGCCATTTTCATGCCAGTCTCCATGGTAACTTCTTTTGGGATAAAATAACAGAAATGTGAGTTAGCTGCCTGCCCACAGGAAAGCTGCCACGGTCCCGGTGCCAGAGCCCCAGCGAGATGCGGCCCCGGCACGCGCATTCCAGTGGGATTGGGCAGGTTACGACAGCTGCTTCCAGTTAAAGGTGAAATCTCTCCTTCCCGCTAGCCTTGCCGGAGAATGTCTTCTCAGCCCTTCTCTCTCATGTTCGGAAACATTCCCGCGTAATTCTTCCGTGGATTACTCTTTCCCTCCTGTTTGCAGGTTTGCGTAATTCATTTTAGATTTTAAATGGCTTAGTCAATAAAAGCTTCAGTTTTCAAATGAAACATTAGCTGGTAACTGGGGAAATGTTACAGGAAAATGTTTACTAACAGTTGTTAGTAAATTAATGAGTTTGCTGTGCCGCAGCGTACATAGGAAATGGCAATATAAAAAATGATTTAGAGCGCCAGGCTATTCTTCAGGAATAAAGCACCTGAGTTCTGTCCTTCCCTTGGCTGTTCGAGTTGTTGTGTGACCTTGTACAAAGTGGCTGTCAAGTCTTCTGCCTCTCCTTCCCTAAACATGAAAAAAGCAAATGGTTTTCCATGCTCTTAAATGATTCTGAAGATTGTGAGTGAACTGCTGTCTAAGTGAGGGTCACGTTGGCACCATTTGGGGACCTCAAAAACGGATGTTCATTTTTTTGGTACTACATTAGATCCATTACTACATTACTACTACTACTGAGTCCCCGCATACTCAGTTATAGCAGGAAGCAGTAGAAGTAGATGCTCTAGATGTTTACATTTTTTTCTACAAGTCTTGTAGATTTCTTGCAAGTGTATTGCTTGCATTACCCTTTCTTCACAAGAAGTGTCAGTAGAAATCACAACTCTGTTGTTCCAAGCTCCCTACCAAAACCTCAAGAGAGACTTCCATGAACGACTCAGTCTAATTAGATGAGACAGAGGCACGTTAGGAAATGTTATTATCCCATTCTGGAATGGCCTGTGTGTCACACATGAAATGTGATAGACCTGGAAGGGTGAGTGTTAGGGTCCTGAGACCCTTCAACTGAAAAATAACCCCCTCTTTTGGGGTTGTTGGGAGTTGTGGGGCTGCTGGAGACAACAAGGGTTGTCATCTTGTTTTGTTTCATATGAAATCTGTGTCTTTAAAATGCCTGTTTTCCTCTTTGCATTTAGGGCTGGAATTCTTATCAAACAGCTACCCCTACCTCCTCCTCCAACGTGAACTGAAGTTACACACATCCTCCAGCAAACTCAATGAATTAGGTAGCTAGTTTGAAAATGTTACTGTCTCGAGAGCCTTTTGTTGTGGTATATGGAAACGATTAACGAGTGGAGGGATCTAGGTGCCTTTTGTCCTACTTTCTTGAAGTGTCATATGGAAAAGAAGGCAGTGCTTGAAGTTTGCACGTCCTTGGCCTTGTCCCGTAACCCTAGCACAGCCTGGGTGCGCAGCCTCGGCAGCCCCTGCATCTGGCGTTGGACAGAAGGGCGTATAACAGGTTATCATAATTCCACTCCTCATCCTGAGTGCCCTTCATAGCAGCTATTAGTGAAATGAGGAAAAGAGGCAGTGAAGTGGTCCTTCACGGTCCCGCTCGTATGCCTGCTTTCCAACAAGGTAGGAAGCAAAGCCTTTGAAGTGACCCTGACAAACGGGAGTGTGCACAAACTCCTGTAAGGAACTTAAGGAGCCTTTCTGACAACCGCTGTCCTCTTTTTTCTTGGGATGCTGTCATGGTTTAACCCTGGCCACCACCTAAACACCATGCAGCTGCTCGCTCACACCCCCCGCCCCCGCTCCGGTGGGATGGGGGAGAGAATCGGGAGGGCACGAGTAGAAAAACTTGTGGGTTGAGATAAAAACAGTTTAATAATTGAAATAAAACAAAGTAGAACAGTAATAATAACAGTGATGACAACAACAACAATAGAATATACAAAGCAGGCGATGCATAATGCAACTGCTCACCACCTGCCGACCAACACGTTGCCCAATACGCGAGAGCCCGTCCCATGACGCCAGAGCTCCCCCCCACTTAGTTCTTACACTGAGCATGACATCACATGGTATGGAATACCCCATTGGCCAGCTGGGTCAACCACCCCGGCTATGCTCCCCCCGCCAGCTTCCCCTGCACCTGGCAGGGCACGGGAGGCAGAAAAGTCCCGTGCAAGCACCACCCAGCAACACCCAAAACATCAATGGGCCATCAACGCTCCTATTATACCAAACCCAAAACACAGCACAACCCCCCAGCTACTGGGAAGAAGGTTAACTCTGTCCTAGCYGGAACCAGGACAGATGCCTTCTGCTAAATCTCATCAGAACTGGGAAGTATTTCCAATAGGGATGGTATAATAAATCTGGTGGTTTAGCAGATGCAGGCCTTATGCACTCTTCCCCCTTGTGCTGAGTGGTGGGCATTTATTTAAAATGTTGGTGAGGCGTATGGTATTATTTCATCTCAGTGAAATAATACATGGTATCATTAATTGTGGGTTGTTGACAAGATTTTTGTGGAAGCAGTGGAGAGCTACATTCTGCTGTGTGGAAAAATTTAATGTATAAATAGAAAACAGAGCAAGTGGAGGCTTTCATTTTGGCACTCATGCAAACAGGTGAAAACAGATTTTGAATGCAAATATGTATAAAAATAAGGTGTTCTGAATGAATAATTTAGCTTCCTGTGAGAGTGTATGAAATTGATCATTTGCTCAGCATCCCCAGTTTGGAAATTGAAGCTGCGTGTTGTATCAGCCTGACAACAACATCGCATGCTCCTCTTACATTGGCGTTGAGAGGCAATTGTCGGTCAGAGATCATTAATATTCACAGGTGCAGACCAGAATATAGCATTTGCTTTTTGAATTGGCTTCTTCATGGTAGCTCTGGCCAGATTATCTCTGCTTAGGGTGAACCATGCAGAAGGGACTCGTGGCAAGGGGAATCTCTCCACTCTCCATGTTGCCCATTAGGGAAGTCGGGTTCGTTCGACAGCAAAAAGCTGGACCCATGCCCAAAGCTGCTGCTCCTGCGGAAGGGCCGTCTCCCTACCATCACTCTGGTCCCCTGCCATGATAGCTTAATTTGTCTTCTACGATACGAGAGCCCTTCCCCTTGAGCTGTACCCTGGAAATGCAGTGTGGCTCTATTCTGGCAGGTCTCTATGGAGCCCAGGCAGATGAGTAACGTCTCTGGGCTTGGCCTTTCATGGCTTAGTTCTCACCATAGCGTGTCTAGACCACCAGACCGCTTAGTCTTGAAGAGATCTGTTAGTTACTGACAGAAAAGTACTGATGACATTGTTGTAAACACAGCTGTCTCCCCACACTCCGGGTAGGATTTCCTTTCTTGCAGGTTTCTGAAACAGGGTGATTATTTGTTAATTTAAAAAGATAAACAAAACTGATACTGCTATCAACAATGGTGATAGGAAAATAAATAAAAAATCCTGCAAAAGCTAAAAACCACGCTATTGTCCTTCATATTAAAGACAGTTGGCCTCTTACAAACACAGAGCAGGGGTTTTTTATTGTTCATTTGCTTGTTTCATACAGAAATACACAAACTTTTTTTACATCTGTGCTGAAAGTAGTAAAGCCCTCTGTTTCTCAGGACATTTGCTTTTGATCAAGTGTACATGTTAGGCAGACAAATTTATTGATGAGCTAAGTGTTTCAGGCAGTATTAAGGTTCCTGTCTGAGCATTTTGTACCTCCCTCCTGTGCATCCCCCTCTTGCTGGAGACAAGTGTTCTGGCGCTGTCATGTTCTGCTTCTCCACATATCCCCCTTGGAGGTACACTCTTGTTTCGCCTTGCCCGTAATTAATGGCACGCAGTACTGTTTGCAAAATAAAAAGACTCTGAGTTCACCTTACCAGCTATTTACTGTCACCCAGTTGCTTTACTTCATTATCCGTTTTGCCAAGTAATGTCTGTGGGTGTGATCATGTGGAAAAACCTACTTGTCACCTTTTTAAGGTTGGTGTGTGAATCCCTGTGCATAATGGTCACTTGTCCTTGTTCTGCAGCTTATAAATATGCCACTGGACACAGGAGAAAAATGGGTACACCCTGTTGGGATGTCATCCCTGAGAGAAGAGCCAGTTGGTGACTGCTGCTGAAACTTTCTGCTGAACACTGCTAATCCAACTTCCATTTCTGCTTACCTGCTGCTGATGCTTCTGCTGCTCTGGGAGATGTTGCTACTTTCTGCTTCTTTATACTTCAGGGCCTGCCTTACTGTCTTGGGCCCATTCAAGGATACTCAGCAGCCCCCCTGCAGGCAAATAAGTAAATAAAAAGAAGAAAACTGACTCCCTTCCTCCGTGACATAGAACTGTCTGGTTAAAATAGCATCATGTGACACCGTTCTCCTCCATCACCTCCAGAGTGATTGAGGGATCTGCTGAGAAGATATTGGTGTAGAGCAGGACCTCTATTAACTTGTTTGGCTACAGTAAGTGAGAGATGAGGAGGTTCAACAAAGATCTCCAAAGACCTAAGAGGCAAATGGTAACACCACTGCATCCTATATGTAAGTGGCCAAAGGTTGCCTGGTTTGTGTGTTTGTCTTCGTGCCAACTGCATAACCTAAAGAGCAAGGGACTGGGAAGCACTGTAGTCTGAGCTTAGATTTAGGGCCTTGGGGGTTGAGGATTAGGTCCTGTTCTCCCTCAAGGTCACGCAGCTCCATAACAAGTTGCTCAAACTTGCTCTGCCCCCGTTTCCCCACTGTAAAATGAGGATGGTTGGGCAAAATATAGCTCATGCTCATCAGATCTTCTAAAACTACAGAGTATCTTTGCTGAAGGTAAATATTTCCGTTTGTATTCACATTATGGATTTTCTTAATGCATATTCAGTACTTACTTAAACTTCTGAAAAWCATTTCAAATAGATAGGAGCTCTACGTGAAAAAGGATTTGCACACAACTCTCAAATGAAATCTCTATTGCAAATGACAGAATATGGGATTTTAGAAGTTAGAGGTAGTGGAGATTTCATACCCGATTCAGTACAATACCCTGACAGTGAGGAATATTTGTCTGCAAAACAAGTTTGCAGGGGATGATGTGTTTTGCATAGACTGTGGTCATTCAGTTTGCCAGCATTGTTTAATGCTTCTGCACAATCTCGATTTTGATTTTAATCCAGGTGCCGTTTGTTGAGAAGAGTCTGTATGGCACTGTTTACATCCAACAGAACTTTAATAGTTTTGTAAGATTTCACAATGGCATTTGACAAATGTGGCACTAAAATCCAAATCTGTTACGTCTGCCGACTTCCCATCATCACATTTTGGAGGCAGGGGGGAAGCAGATCTGTTGAATATAAGAGTGATTGTTATGATTTTCTTCCTCAGTGATACAGCTGCTTGGAGCTGTCAGTTATTTTCCTTCATAATTTTAGGGTGGTTTTCTTCCCCTTTTCTGACTATTCTCTGCATTGTTTTATGAAGAAATTACTTTAGACTTGAAAGTGTGTGTTTCATAAATACAATCTGATTGTCATTTGCTTTACTTTGTTCCTTTGGCATATCCTCATGACTTTATAACCTGAGTAATCTTTGATGCGTGCTCAAAACTCATTCGCTCCAGTTGACTTGAATATACGTAGATGCTTTAAAGGCTTTGCTGCAGCAAGACCTCAGTCACCAACGGCTTGAGAGATTCATTAGTTAAGTTCTTTAAATACCATAAAATGCATGTCAGAAAGCCTATCCGTAATCTGTGGTTTGGCTAGGAGAAGGTTTTTGCTTTCAGTTTGAGGAGATTTTTTAAATTTTCCTTTCTCCTCTTTACTACTTTGAAAATGCTTGGTATTTCTAAATGGAGCACAGTCCTAAAAATTCCACTGTCCCTGAAAGGAATTTTCTGAATTCCCCTGTGTTTCCATAGCATAGACGCCCCCTTTATTGCTGGTTAGGTGGCACTTCAAAGCTCTGGTTTGTGAAATTGCTGGTTGGAAGTCACACAAGAATTTTCGTTTTAAGTTAATAGGAGTCAGAATCAGATTTGGTTTTTGTCAGATTTTAAAATTAAAAAACCCCACACCAGCAAGACCACAAGCACTTGTTTCATGCCAGCCTGTTTTATGATGATGTTTCATCTTTTAGTTAGGCGTGGGGATGTGATCTGCCACCCTATAAGCAGCTACACAGTAAAATCCAAGAAACCAGTATTTCCTCTCTTCAGTGCTCTGCTCTTACTTACTTCCCTGCTCCCCGCGCTAACTTCAATAGGAGTTTTAATGGGCCAAAAGATTGGTGATTTGACTCACTGACTTTCAGTAATATTGTTTGAAAGAGAAGTATTGAATTCTCTCACAGCTGGGATTGTCCTATACTTTTTATGATGAAGAATAAACTTTTTTGAACCATCTGCGTAAAATTCATGTTGTGGTAGCGTTACTCATCTTAAGCAGATCTACCTTCCTCCGAAGAAAACCATGCATTTGAATGGCTTTGTGGTCAACGGCATTAGAAAAACAGGTTGTCTTGGAAAAATACATTTGCCAGCATTATGCATTGGAAAGTGATTTTTCCATCCTACCACTCATATTCCAGTACTGATGAAAATTACAGCTATTAAGTTAGTCTGCTTTGTCTCAGCCCAACTAGTATTTTACTGCTAGTTTGTCACTGGATCAGGATGAATACTTCTGCTCGTCTTTTTTTCAAGGAAAAATACAAGCAGAATCTATTAACATTTTCCTGTAACAAGAAGCAAAGATGCTCTTCCTTTAAAAGTGGTATTTGCAYGTTGCTATGCAGTCAACCATAATTTCCTCAAAAATGAATGTATTTTGGAAGCCAAATATGGGTTTCCTTCTACCTCCTTGCATTGTCTGGAGAAATCACCGTTGTTGCGAGTGGGATAGAGAAACCACTGTAGCCAGGAAACCGAATCGGTCTTTATTTGGGGAGGAGGGTGTTAAGAAATGCTAGATTTCCCAGGTTTGTATAATGTAACCAAGACAAAGCATGTGAAAGCAAAAGAACTGTAAGAATGTTAATATGGCTCCAATTGCTGAAACATATGGAGCCAATCATTGGCACTGCCTCAACACAACTGGGAATGGAAATTAGCATTTTTCTCTGAAAAATATGGGATATTTTTTCCTACAGTTTCTCTAATTTTTGTAGCATTTTTCTTGTATAAAAGCAGGGAGATTTTCAGGAGCAAGGCAAGGTATTTTGCCTTCAATATTGCTTTCTGGTCTTGTTTTTAATGCCTTAAAAATAGGAGAATATTATAGAATCATAGAATCATTAAGGTTGGAAAAGACCTCTAAGATCATCAAGTCCAACCATCAACCCAACACCACCAAGCCCCACTAAACCATGTCCCTAAGTGCCTCATCTACATGTCTTTTAAATACTCCAGGGATGGTGACTCCACTACTTCCCTGGGCAGCCTGTTCCAAGGTTTAAGCACTCTTTCAGTAAAGAAATTTTTCCTAATGTCCAATCTAAACCTCCCCTGGCGCAACTTGAGGCCATTTCCTCTCGTCCTATCGCTAGTTGCTTGGCAGAAGAGACCAACACCCACCTCGCTGCAACCTCCTTTCAGGGAGTTGTAGAGGGCAATAAGGTCTCCCCTCAGCCTCCTCTTCTCCAGACTAAACAGTCCCAGTTCCCTCAGCCGTTCCTTGTAAGACTTGCTCTCCAGACCCTTCACCAGCTTTGTTGCCCTCCTCTGGACACGCTCCAGCACCTCAATGTCCTTCTTGTAGTGAGGGGCCCAAAACTGAATACAGTATTCAAGGTGCGGCCTCACCAGTGCCAAGTACAGGGGGACAATCACTTCCCTACTCCTGCTGGCCACACTATTTCTGATACAGGCCAGGATGCCATTGGCCTTCTTGGCCACCTGGGCACACTGCCGGCTCATATTCAGCCGGCTGTCAACCAGCACCCCCAGGTCCTTTTCCGACAGGCAGCTTTCCAGCCACCCTTCCCCCAGCCTGTAGTGTTGCATGGGGTTGTTGTGGCCAAAGTGCAGGACCCGGCACTTGGCCTTGTTGAACCTCATGCAGTTGGCCTCAGCCCATTTCTTATGTGTAAAGAAAGAAAAATATGAAGAGGACTTGGTATGCAGTTGAGTGTGTTCTCTAACACTGACGTTCTTGCTGATCCTACCATGGTACACACTGAGGGAAGAACTGCTAATAGTTTTGCAAAAAAACATGCTGATATCTGTAAGGTGGTACCCCGACAAACTGCAAGTTTAAATTATATTTGGGTTGCGATGTGTCGTCTTTGATCTTTAACACAGATCCGTATTTCAGTTCAGTGAGGTGATGAGTCACTTCTGAAAATAACACTTTTTAAAAATAAGATTTAAAAGCTTTTAAAATCTTAGATTTTGATCTTAAGAACCCTTTAATATTAACAAAAAYGATATGGTAACTTCAAAAATAACCATGCTCCAAGGAAGTGATTGCTTGATTTGCGCTCTGAGGTGAACTTTCCTTGTTCTACCTCCTTCATTCCTTCTCCTCTGATTTTAGAATTGTTCCAAGTGGAGAGAAGAGGGCTTTTTTCCCCTGCGGCATCTAAATTTTTAAAGGAGACTTTTTGCTGTTTTCTTTTCCCTTTGTAAAGAACTTTTTCTAAAACTTTACTTTCTTTTATTTGCTATTACTGTTACTATTATTCCCTAATGGATCAAACAAGTACATATTCAAGTTTATGCATGGTGACTTAAACATATATAGAGCTGTTTGCTGGAATATTACCATGTGTAAGCACCAGCAGTTTAAGGACCTTTTTTTTTTTTTTGTAAATATAGTTAGTATTTCTAGAACCCTTTGCCTTCAGTCAGCAAGCTCCCTCTGATTCTAATAAAGCAGGTCATCCCTGTCATGGCTGACAACAACACTGGAAATAGTACTTAAACTCCTTTGTGTAAAACGATGAAATAGAATTCATATATGGTATATTTTCTTTCTTTTGTTGTGTTTGTTTTGCCATTGTGTCAGAGGGAAAAAGTAAGGCAAGGGAAGAGGATGACTTCCATTTTTTAGTAATTTGGATTCAATTTCTTTTAAAAATCTGTTTAAATAAAGGCTGTACATTCCTTCTCGTTATTTAAAATTATCAACTCAAAATGCAATGCATTTTGGTAAGCAGCAGACATAATTGAGTGCTCACCTTATACACAGCTCCCATACACACAGTGACTCAGTGGGCGGCTTCTTTTATGAACTCTGCAGTATCTTCATTGGTTTGACTGGAACATTTCCAGGTTTAAAGCAGCTCAGAAGAAAATTGCCGCTGGGTTTTCAKTTACATAGAGTGTAAGAACTGGTTGGATTTTCTTATTTATTTATTTTCCCTAGGTGGAAAGAGCCAGTTTTGTCAAAACCAAAGCGTTTATGGGAACATACCTTTTTTGATGAAATTTTGCTGGGAAAGAGCCAGGTAGAATTTCTCATGGAAATACAGTGCTATTGCATGTATAAACTTGAATATGTATTGAATATGAAAAGCACTGGTCAAGAGCAGTCCTGCTGTGCTGCTTACTTCCCYGGTTCCTGGCAATAAATAGCTCAATGGCTCTGAATCAAGCTTGCATCCAGCCCATTAGCCTTCACAGTGACCACTGGATCTGTCCTCCATGATCCATTTTGAAGCTGTTTATACTTCTGGCTACCAAAGCATCTGGTGACTGTGAGCTGCACAGCTTAACTGGGCATTTCCTGAAAAAGCTCTTTTTCTGTTGGCTTTAAGTCTACTGAGTAGCTTCTTTGGGCAGCTCCTCATCCTTGTATTCCTTGCCACTTTTCCACATCACTTGTGTTTTCTTTAATAGACCTTTATTGCCCCATTCTCCAGGTGTTGTCTCTTTCCCAAGGTGGAAGCTGTTTCACACCTCTGGTTGCTTTTGTTGCCTCCTCCTGTAACTTTCTAGTTCGTGTATATGGTTATCATGAGATGAGGTGCCCCAGGCAGCCACGCACCATTTCAGATGTGGTTGCAGCAGAGTATAACAGGGCCCTTTCTGTTTGTTTAATATCCTTTCTTAAATAATTTGTAATGTTCTGTCACTCTGGAGGCCATCTCTCTTTCTAGCCCAGGGCTCAGCCCCTCCACCCTGGGGACCCCTGTGCCACTGAGCTCCGAAAGGATGGTCCCAAGGCACCACTATTTGCCAGCGCAGAATTGTGGTTTGGCGTGAAATAGCCACCCACTTTCCCGTAGTGGAGCTCATTAAAAACTGTGAATTTGCAATCTCACATTCCTCACTTTTCTGTGTATCCTTTACTCTAATAACCCTGATGATAAACTGAGCCTTTCTGGAGTGAAGTGTTGCTGATACCAATTTCTTTATTTCTGCCCCAAAACCAGACACTTCTCAACAGCACGTGGCTTTTGATGCCACATAAAAATCCAGATTTTGAATAGAAAAATAGGTTTTGGGTTTGGTTTTTTTTTTCCATTTTGTTTTGTTTAAACATGGATGATCCTGACTACTGAGGTATGAGGAGAGCAGCTGTGTCCTGCCTCCTCTTCTACACTCTTCCTGTTACCAGCAAAGTGTCTGATTTTCCTGTGGGGAGATAACAGCTCCATTTATCGAAATCATTGTATCAGAGTGAAAATGAGAGAGTCAAGCTCGTTGGATTCTTCAGCATGTCTCTGCATTTTATAGCACTTTACCATAATTAAGGCAATCTTTTTGTTACCTGAAGAGTCCTCTCATGGTTCTATGAGGTTTAGATTTGACTAATATCATTTCAGACTATTTTTCTGCCTGTAATGAAAGTTTTTCCTCCAGTCTGGTTCTATTGTTGCATTTGGTGTCTTGAAAAAGTACAATGCTGAAGAACTGTTTTCATTTTATAAAATGATTACTAAATGTGAAACATTTCTTTCCCCAAAAAAATGGCAATAAGTATAGRCAATTTTATTGAAGGAAACCCCAGAAATTAATTTGAAAATACAACCTTCTAATGTTGGTAGGTTGTTCCACAAATAATGGCAGGGAAATAAGTAGAGGTAACAAAAATGAAGAAAACTAACCTCTAAATTACTGTTTAAATTCTAATTCTCAGCTTGAGTAAATCAAAGCTGCTCTTTTCTGATCTATTTTCACTTAAAACTATTCTATCTAAATCAGCGGAAATACACTATTTGCACAAGCTGGCTACCAGGGTATTACGGAGATTGTCCTAAGAACAACAGCTACTTYTTTGATTCAACGATGGGGCTTAAATACTTGAAAACTAAAATTAGCCAAATAGTTGATGTTATGGTTGCCCAATTTATTCCTGCTTGCAGTGAAGAATGACAAATTGGAGAAGCACTGGCAAAATCTGGATCCAGACTGCTCCTAAATTCCAGTATTTTGGCTCCAGAGCTCTGGGTTGGAATGATGAGTAGTCTTCTTTTTGTTGAAAGCGTGTTGAAGCTATTTCCTGCAAAAGGAGGAGAAGGATGATGGAACCCTCTGAAGTTCTCTTGCAAGTGGCATCTGACATTCATGTGGGAACTTCRGTGGGGCGGTTGTTGGTTCAAATGGAGAGGAGCTTTCCAATCTGCTGTAAATAAACAACAAAGCATCAAAGGACTCGAGCTATGCCAATACAAACTGTGTGCTCTATACCTCTTGTATTGATAACATCATCCTCTAAACTTGTGGACATTTGACACCTCGATCAGCTTTCCCAAGTTGTACAACAATTTTTTTTTTTGTCGTAACAGCTCGACTTCCAGCATAGATACGGTACAAATATAGAAAGATGCTTCAGCAAAAATACTAGAAAGGCTTTACAATTTACTTCTGGGGCAAGGGTCACTAACTCCTTTGATATATTTCTTTTCTTCTATCTGCATGGTTCATTAAATTCCCTGAAAGGACGTTGTATGTTGTGCACATAAATGAAATAGCGATAACAAGGTCCCATCACTTAGGTCTAGTAACTAGTTAAAAAAAAAAAAAAAACAAAAAAAAAACAACAACAAACCCCTCACCCCTCCACTATTGAATGGGGCTGCTTCCAGCTGAGGAAGAGCACAAGTAGCGTCACAAGTGCTTTTAAGTCTTTGCAAGTCAAACCCATAAGAATATATTGCACTAGTAAGTTGCAAAGAGCTTTGTTAGATAATTAGTGCATTTATTATTAATTAATTTAATAATAATTGATAGGTAGTGTAGGTCACATTGTTAGGTATTGATATATCCAGTGCTTAGTCCCATCATTGTGTTCATGGTACAAAGTGAGCTGCAAGCAAGGAGTTTTTCTGCTYTTAAGGGACAGTTGCTGCAGCTGGCAAGAGGAGTGTTGAAGAGTAGCCTCATGAATTCAGCATCTGCAACGCAGAGTTTTTACCGAGACTACTAGTTCCTATAGAGTTTATAAAGCAGAAATTATAAATTCGCGTTATCTGTGTCCACATCTCAAATCACATTATTTAATGCAAATTCATGTAAAAATACCATTTTGCTAAACATTACAATACTTTCTGTTTTATAGTTTGCCACCTGTTTTTTTTTCCCTGTTTTGCAGAATTTTTCATGTTTTTACTCCAAGGACTCTCTTGATATAAGTATTTTTATTATTATTAAAAATATTGAAAAGATAAATATAATTATAAATACTTAATAAAGAAGTGATTTTTTTTCTTTATCAACAATTCCTGCAAAAATCCATTTTTAGACAGAAGGCTGGTTTGTAAATAAATTTTTCATGAAAATTTGTCACATTGAGCTAATATTGATGTCATTAATGGGATACAGTTGTTTTTACACCAGCTCTCAATTAAAATGTTATGCTTTTTCAAAGTCATACTGCATTTGCCTGAAATGAGCCTTTGCCATCTTTCCTTTCCTTGCTTCTCAGGTCTTGAAGGAAGTAGGACTAACCCAGGAAGATTAGCAAGGTCACTAAATCTGAACTTGGGAAGGATCAGAGCCAATGCAGTCTGTGTTTATTCCTTCCCTTCAGGATTACAGATGCTCCTTTCGCAGCTAGAGTTCATAGGACAGGGGAACTGATAAAGATAGGAAAGACGGAACAATTGAGCAATTTTTGCTGCAGTAACATAATCCCTAGTAAAATCCTTAATGATATCAACGTGCTTTAAAAACAACTTGTTTTCTCACTGCCTGATGAGATCCTTACGTAACATCATCACATTGCGCTCCAGCTGCTCTGTGCCTAGAAATCACAGGATGAGTCAGTGCAAGCATCGGGAAAAGTCATCGAGTCTTGTTCTCCTCTCTAGTCTTATGTGGTGATCTCTAACATATGACCTTGGAATTTGTCTGAGTGTAAATGAAACTGGAATAATAATGCTAGCAATGCAAGTCCATTTTAGTTGAATTTTCTGCAGTAAAAAAGGACTTTGAGGTCTGCTGCCTTGAAAAACACTTCAAGGTGAAGTAGATTATCTAGTGAAAATGCTTGACTCAAGGAAATAGCAAGAAAGGGAAGGAACTATCTAATTCAGAAGTGAAAACATTTTTTCTTGTTTCCTATTCCTGCAGTACAAACTTATTTTCATTCTGTTCCTCTTGCTGTTTCTTCCGACTAAATTTCTTCTTTCGCTTTTTAATTTTTTAAAAAAACTCTCTCCCTTCCTTATACTCACTGTGTTTTCTTTATTTGATAATTGATAGCTAAAACATGAGATGAGTTGAGCTGGTCGAGGAATAAAAAAAAAAGTGTGTGTAAGAGGGTTGAAGGAGGAAAGGCCTTCAAGCAATTTTACTAATAAATATTCATTTTTATTTGTATTGCATTCAGGATAAAGGAAAAGGAGAACTAAAGAATTCTGCATTTGGTGCTTGCCAAGAACAAAAAAAGTGTGTTCTGAGGCATCGCTTGCTATTAATGAGTGCTTGGTTTTGTCTGTCTTCTTGCATATTGATAATATTTTTTAAAATAATAACCTTTTCTTCATTGTCCCCCCTGCTCCAAATAGTATTTTGGCCAGTTGGTTGGTGTYGGTGTTGATTTGGTAGCTTTAGAAATCAGAGAAGTTATCTGCTAGTTTATTTATTGTGATATTTATATATTAATCCCTTAGTTCACACAGGTTTTATTTTGGTAATGATAAATGAGTCTGGGTTTCAGGTGTCTCGCTGGCTGCATAGTTCTCTGGTTGTCCTCTGTTGTGTCTGAAGGTTTGAGGAGGTCTTCTGCACCCTGACGTGACCCCATGGCAGGGAGTTGCTCTCACAAGTAACTTCCCTTGAGTGTGTTTCCCTTAAATGACAGTCTGCTTGGAACCTAGTGAAATGTAGAATTGATTGCCAGAATTGATCTATGTAATGCCGGCTCCATAATCCAAGTGTAGTCTAATGAGCTGATTAATTAGCACTTTTTGAACGTCTCTACTGTTGAGGTGAATTGAATGAAATGAATAAGCTCTCTGAAATGTTTGCCTTCGGAGTCAAAAGAGGTACCTACCTCGCTCCCACTAAGTTTTCTTCAGAGCAATTTTCAGATTTGAATTTCAGGCGATGTAGAACTTGCAATGATCGCTCACAAGCATCTGTACCTGAAAGAGACGGCCATAGAGGTACGAGCTTATTTCGTTTACTCCATTAAATGTTTCCATTACCTATTCCTTCCTGAATGATGGAGCTTCTTGCTCAGTAGCCATACCTGGCAGGTTGTTTCTGACAAAGCCGGTGGCAGCCGTTGAAGACTGGAAGTAGTAACATCGAAACGCGCAGCCCTAGGATTTGTCAGAGTGAGGTCAGCAGAAGGATACCAAGGCCAGCGGTTTTACCACCCTGGCAAACCTTGATTCAGGGAAACATCATTTCAGCAGTGTTAGCTGGGATATCAGGCTGCGATCAGGAATAATCAAAGTACCTGTTTTCTTTTGCTGCCTTGGCTACTAGTTCCTTGTTATGGTTAGTTTTCTGTTTTGGGACCTCAGCAAGCAAACAAGATCTTCTGCTGTTATAACTGTGCATGAATTCTGCTATGGATCAAGTAGATAAGAACGCTTGTAATTATATGTTGGAGAGGAGTCATACAGAGAAGGTCCTTTCAATTTTTATTGTGTCAGCTGGTCTTAATGTAAGAGATTAAGCAGCAGGGATAGGCTAGTTATGTTGTTTAGGCTCTTGGATAGGAAATGCAGCATGGAAAATTACCAAATATGGCTGCTTATGAACATGAACTCTGACTGGCCACATTTATGTGAAAACCAGGTACAACGGACTCTGGGGGGTTTTAAGGCACTGAATAGAGGCTTGCACTTGATTATAAGAAAGAAGGATGTTAATATGAAAGGATTTTTCTTTTCTTTATATAAGCATGGATAGCGATGCTCTGAAACCCATGAGAGTCAAAGATACTTATTGAAGAGAGCTGAATGTGTAGAATGAACAGATGAAGTGACCAAAGATATGCTTGCTTTATAATGCTTTTTTAGGGTAGGATCTCTAATCAAGAGCTGTTTCAATTGAGGAAGGCATAGTGAGAATTGTAGACTTCCTTGAATAGAGATTGTAAGACTAACTGAAATTGAATTTCTCCTGGGTTAAAAATAGAGAAAGTCTAGAGGAATACTTATGGGTCATTTTCTCTACAGCTAATATCAAATAAATATTATATCAATAATTTTTAAGTGAAGAATAATGTGTAATGCTCACCAAATATTTGGAATTGCATCTGCCTATGGAATGAAGCCAGGTTAGCCCAAGTGATCTGGTAGTGGTAAGAGTAGAGTCAGTTTGCCAAGACTTCTGCCAATATTTGATTATCTAGAATAATACTAGTCTGTATGATTGACAGACTTTTGAAACTTTTTTTCTTTCTCAGAAGTATATTTGTATTGTTTTTCAAAAGGAATTAGGCAATTTTCCCTATTTCAAGAACTAATGGAGTGTATGAAGTGTTCAAGACCCTGACAGCCTTCAGAAGACAATCTTTTGCTAAAACTGTCCAATACAGGGCATATGCCATTTGCACGTTACTAACAGCATTTTGATGCTTTCATTTTGAATTGTAACTTTTTCAGTCATCTATAGAATATCTAGAACATCTAAAACAAGTGGGTTTATTGTAGTAGGAGCCACTAAGATGAGTATTTTTTTACAGGACCTTAACATTTATGTGCTTATGTGTACAGACACGCATCTTACAGGATGCGAGATGCATCCAAAAAATCTTCTGGCCTTACTTGAAGATGGTCTTGATCAGTTTTTTCCAGGGTCCCCAAAGCTTGTTTTTGTTCTGCTTAGTCTTCAGATTCTTTTTCTTCTTTGTATCTCCAGTACCTTCCATTAATCTGTTTGGGTTGGGAGGCTTACTGGTCTTTTCTGCTCAGAAAACTCACCTTTAACAATGGTTTCTGGTGCTTCCTCCTTGTTTGTTCTCTGCAAATTAGCTGGTGGAGAAATGAGAATCTTTTACAGTTGACCTCTTTGGTGTATTTATTATTCCAATTAGTTGGAATCATTCTATGTTAATTGTTCTTGAGATTATCATGTAAGTGCTTCCAAAAAGGGTGCATGATACATGAAATGGTCCATGTCAGCAAATGGTTGTTCAGTGCGTGGTGGGAAACAGTGGAACATTTCACAAAGACAGTCTTTAGCACCACTTCATTCTCTATGTTGCCCAGGGCAAGCCTATGTCTATTCATTGGCTCTGGTGGGAACACAGTCTCACTAGATTAAACTCTACTTTTGTAAATACCCCCTCAGCACTACACATCACTTTCATTAAATCAGTCAGAATCAGTCAGTTGTGCATTGACAAGCTTCTTAAACATTTGCAAGTCAGCTTTCTCCTGTATCTCTTAGGGGAGTCCTTATGCTCCTATTTCAAGTGGAACCGTTTAGCCATTTCCTGTGAAGTCATTGTGTGGTTTTGGCACCTTGCAGGGGTGCACGAAGCTCCCTTGTTAGGAGGCTTTTTGGGGCCGGAGTGGGAAATATCTCTAGTGAGGGCTTCAGAGTTGACAACATGAACCCACCCTGGTTGTTAGATATGCGGGCAGCATCCTGGTTCCTGGGAGCTGGGGTTTGGGGAAAATACCTGAAAATTCTGGTGCCTGGCCCAGCTATGGCACTTTTAATTGCCGCTTTTTTAAATTTTTTTTTTAATCAGCAGTTCTCTTATTAGAATCAGTCAGCACCAGTTTTTCTCCTCCTCCCCTTGCTTCCCACTGCTCTGTGAAGAAATGTGTGGCTCTTAGGGATTACAGGAAGCAGCTAACAGAGCGGTCAAGAAAATTCTTCGTATTATTAAGAAATGGTATGATGGCTTTTTTGCCTGAAGGTAAAACTAAATTTGAGCAGCAGGGGGCATGGAGAGTGTTTGTGAGCATAACTGCAGGCTGAAAAGCTAATGTCTTCTCTCTTCTGCACCTTGTTCGGGAGGGCCAGAGGGGAGTTCGAAAGTCAGCTTCAAGTGTGCTGGATTGCTCTTTTCTAAATCTCCCAACTCTTGGGGGTCTGATTTTTCAATGAGAAGTAGGCAGTGCTAGGATGAAATACCCATTTGCTACCTTTTTGTGAGTCATAATGTCATGTGCTTTAAAAGAATGATTCCTATAACTATACCTGTATTCAGATGTTATTCAGACCCTTTAGCTTAGTAGCCTAGAGCTCTGCACGCACCTCAGCCTGTGGTCTTGGGGGAGGCCGGTGCCCTTAGGAGGAGTTCTCGCACCTTCTCTTATTCTCCTGTTCTCCTCTCCAGTATTCTTTTGTACTCCTAATATTTTTGAATTGCTGTTGCCCCAAACAGAGTCTTGTAGAAAGGATTTTAGCCCAACAGGCTTCTGGCAGATTATTTCCTCCTTTGTCCCCCGCAAAGGATGGGATCCCTTAATCTCCTGACTCATTTGGACCTGCTGCTGAGGGAGGGATGTGAAGCTTTTCTGCCACCATCCATTTCAGATACACTGCTGAAACTGCCACTAATCCTGAGGAAGAATTTCCCCTTCCTGCCAGCTGTTGCTCGATGCTCCTTGGTTTGCCCTGGGTTGTGCTTCTGGCTGGTATCATTGGGGCCTTTGACTTGGAGCTGTGCCTTCATTTCCTTGTGTCTGGAGGCAGTTTTGGAAATAACCCTGTTCTGCCCTGCCTCCGTTATGTCGGCAAGGCGCATGGCACAGCCTGTAGTCTGTCACCAATTTGTCTGCATCCAGAGCTCCTTGTTCTTCCTTTGTTTCTACAAACACCTGAACCACATGTTGCAAAATGGGGGATCACTGGAAGGTCCTGTACTTTCCTGTGCTTCACTGTTGGACCCTGATGTAGCTTCATCATCTGTGGGTTGCTGAAGATGTGAATCCCTGACCCCAGGACAGAGGTTTTTGTATTTGTTCTCATGTCCTTTTTCTAGCCGGGATCTGAGTTCCTGAGTTTACTCTCTAGCTATAGGAAGGCAGCAAAGCACAGTTGTGTTGTAGACATGCAACTTCAGTCACAAATATGCTGTGTGTCCCTTCAGGCTTGCATCATGAACACAAGAGGAGAAATAACTCAGGGTTTCTCATAGAGGGCTAATACGCTACAACCAGGTCTCTGAGGCATGGTCACAGCTGATTTTTACCCATTTGTGCCTTCGTTCTTGGAAGAAGCAGCACCTTCTGTCCTTGACAGCAGGCCCCAGGAAGCCTAGCTTGGGACTGTAAGCATCTTTCTTTTAGTTCGATGTGATGAGCACAACAAAGTGCTCAAGTCAGTTTTGGGATATTTTTTTAGATACAAATCAATCTGTTATGTGCTTGAAATGCTGGTCTGCCGGCTCCACGCACTACCCTGTAACATCACACAGGCATGAACAGTGATCTGGGGAGCTGACAGAGATGTGACTCCTCACCCTTTCTCCATTGGGCCCGGTCACCTAGGAGGAGAAACTCCATCAAAGCATCTGGCCAGTCTGTGGGTTTTTACCCAGAATGCTCCTAGAGGTTATTACAAATATGTGCTGGGCAATTTCAGAATGGCTGCAGTGGTAAAACCAATTTTTGTCTAAATAAGTCCTTCTATATGTAGTGTTGCATGTGAATGTTATTAGGTAAGCAGCTACTTTAAAGTAAGTCAAGTTCAAATTTAGCAGTCTTCTCAAACATACCACGTGCAGTGTTCTAGTGAGGTGGAATGAGAAGATTGGGTATTTAAATTGCACAGCAACGTCACAGCTGTTTACAGTACCAGAGGACCAATATTCCCAGTATGATAATGAATTTTCAGTTATTCCTTGTTGCTTAGAAGTGGTCAAACAAAACAGTAATCCAAGGCTTTTCTTCTTTCCTCTGTATTTTATTTCAAGGAATAGGATCATTTCAATTGCTATGGAATTTGCTTACTGTAAGTAGTATTGAATGCAGCTAACAATTGATTCATCTACTCCATGGTGTACAAACTTTTTGACATGGTTTTATTACTGCCTCATAATCAGTAAGATTTGCTACTTACTTGAGTGTCGGAACCAGAGTTTCCTTCTATTTGGCAGACTTTATTAAAATCTTAGGACTATCAGGACCATAATAAATTAAGGGTGTATACAGGGAATTTGTACAAAGATACATAACCCTACATGTTATTAACTACTAATATAACTTAATTAGTTACTTGATTAACTACTAATATAACTTTCGGATCTCCAAACTGTGATACGTCAGTGGTGGTCAGTTTGCACAGAGCTTCAGGGTTCGGCTATAGCGAGGACTATCAATGACGAGTGTGAAGATATGGCACATTATGGAAAGCCCTGAAGTTGCCTTACCACTTCTGAGCTGACCAGAGGTTTCATGACAGCCTTCAGTGAAGCACAGGTTATTTATTATACACCCTTGCTGAGAAGTGGAATTCAGGATTTCACATCTGCTTATAGCATCGTATAGATGTACTGACATTTCTGTTAACTGTTTGGTATAATTTCATGGTGGCCAGTGATCAGTGGTGAAGACTGTCAGTGGACCATTGGCCCAAAAGTTTGGGACTTAGTGATCTGAAAGCCATTGTGCAAAACACAGCCTTGTCCTGAATGAATGTCAGAAATGCAGATTGCGGTGAGGGAACAGATGTTGCCTAGAAGCCAATTAAATGTGATGTAACTCTTCAGAATTTTTTTTTATATATTTGTCCCATGAATATACACTTAATTCCTGTCCACTGTTGAGAATAAAAAATTGCTTGAGGCAACTCGAGTGAAATTTTATTTCTCGGCTTTGGAATTTCTGGAGCCTGTATGTTTAAATAAGAAACTGTGT
This sequence comes from Phoebastria nigripes, assembly GCA_035582835.1. Taxonomy (NCBI): domain Eukaryota; kingdom Metazoa; phylum Chordata; class Aves; order Procellariiformes; family Diomedeidae; genus Phoebastria; species Phoebastria nigripes. The sequence continues at coordinate 1,233,522 of JAYKAV010001433.1, read as the reverse complement.
TTCATAAAGGTATATGGTTACTATACATAGGCAAATTATGTATGATTTCCTGTCCTGTGCTTGGCTTAATTTTGGTGTGCTATACCTGCAGATCTTCCTATTTTAGGATCCATTCAGAAAGAAAACTCTTTGAATTGAGAATTTCCAGTCTTTCAGGGGGGACCCAAGAGACTTACGTAAAATTGGTGTCTTTGTTGATGACGTTGTTTTCCAGGATTTGCAGACAGAAGTCTGTTGTTTAACCTTACTCAAATTTAAACAAGCGCTTCCCGACAGATTTCTAGCAAGAACTGTTGGACCACTATATCGCAACAGCTGTCAGATGCTCTGTAGAGATAATTACCCCCACATACTCAGTTGACCCTGTAAATTTAATTTGGATACACCTTTGAAATATAATTGGCCACACTATAGTTAACAACTTCTTTAGTAAAATGTCATGTTTTTGCCAGGTGCAGGGCAGGGGAGGAAGCAATAAGGGGGTAATGGGGAGAATGGAATTGATTATAACTGGTATAAATTTCAGATGATGTACAGCATCGGCTCTTTGCACAGGGAAACCAGTGATTAAAGACCTGGATAGTTCTACACAATTGACTTATACTCTGGAGTGGTGTTCTCCAAATTACAAAACCAATCAACCACCCTAATTGCCTTCATTCAAAACCAGTCACCAATTTGATTCTTTTACCAGCCAAATAAGACAGCATAAATCAGGCAGCATGAGTGTCGGGGAATGCACGTTTGGGACCTGGCCAGATCTTATGTAAACCTAACAATAACATATTAAATCCATGGCCAGGAGAGACTTGCAATTCTCATTTCGGTACAGCATCTCCTTTCGGCTTTCTGCAACGCGGTGAGCGTAGGACTGAAATGCTCCAGGTCTGAATGCGGACCCCAGCTACGATGGTGTGACTTTTCAATGGCTATGGTGTAAGCGAAGGCTGAACGGGGCCTTTACTTTGTAGCGTCTGCTTTTATTAGGATTTTTCTATAAAAGGCTCTAATGGGATTTACTTTGCTCCCATTGAATCAAACTGTTACTGACATTAGTGAGAGCAAGTTCAGGCCCTAGTCAGCTTTTCACTGTTGTTGTAAAAGCATTTGTTGGTTTCTTTTAGTGGAGTGGAGCGAATTCATTTTCGTTTTCGGCATGCATTCTCTTCGTCTGCTTTTGTGTGCATGTTCTATTTTTGGGGAAAGAAAAATCATTTCCTTATTTTAAAATCTAACCCTTTTTCAGCATGCCTGTCACCCACTAGTATAAATGGGAAATGGAGTTGTATGGCAGCTTCTGGATCTTGGACACATTGAATGACTATGGAAACAATTAAAGATTGCACTGTGCCTGAGGAGTCTTTCCTTGGAAAGAGGACTGAACTGCTCTCTAGCTATCAGTAGGACTGAATGTCCCTTAAAAATTCTCCAAGCCTAATTTGACTGTCAGTTTAGCAGGTGCAGTCACAGATAGGCAGTAAAAGATCTTGCTGGGCAAACAGCAGTAGTTAAAAGCAAATAGATTAACTAGATGCTTGAAGTAGAAGAATAGAGAATGTATCTGCCACTGATGGGGCCTTATAAGAAGTCTTGTAACAAATTTTGACCACTATACACATGAATCTAATGTGAAGAGTCACGACTGAATTGTCTAATATGAAAAAAGGGGAAAAATTTCAAGAATTTAGAGAACTTCCATTTCTTTCAAATGTGAACACGAGGACAGTATAGATGACTGACAAAATGACAGAATAAACCTGGAAAGGAGGTACAGAACATTTCACTGATACATGAAAAACTATGAATGCCATGCTGAAGACTTGACCTGTTCCTCTTTCTAATTCTGCCACTAATAAAAGAACATGGACATCTGATTTCCAATAAAATATAAAGGCATTCCATAAAAATAAAGTAATACTTTATACAGGAAGTATTGAACCTGTGATACTTCTACACGAGAATACTAGCTGTGGCCACATTGTGGTTATTATGACCAGTACCTTCTGCCTTTACAAAGATTTAAATATAAAAATAATTCATTCTTAGGTTTCAAGATATAAATGTATCTGAAAAAGAATCCTCAGCTGATGAATAGCATTACCCAGCTTTCCAGGTGTTTAATACTGATTGTTTTCAAAGTTCTCTAATAGATTACTTCTAAACTGGCGAACAGGATGCCAGATTATAAAACAATGGCAAACATTTACCATAAGTGTCTGAAAAAATATATTTCCTGTTGCAGAATGTTTTCTGAAATAGCTGGAAGATACACTCTTGACTTCCTTTGGCTGTTAAGTGGAGGTAAAATGCACCATTCTAAAATAGTAAAGAACTGAAGACACAAGGACACTTGCAACCAGTTTCAAATAAGGGGACATTCTCATAACCTGTGAATTCTGGTTAATTTTATGAAATTGCTGTATCATTCACAGCTTCGTATCTAGAGGTATGTCATTCCTCAGCTTGGACAGGGGAGAGAAACAGAGAGGCATGCTTGTGTTGGACACGATTGCATATGCAGGACCTGATCCAGGAGGAAGGAAGCTGGCTACAAAGCAGAGGTTATGCATGATTTGGTATAGAAGTCAAAGGAAGGGCAATAAGGACTTTTTTAGGAAGGTTTGACCTAAGCGTAGATAACACTTGAGACTGTTTAGAAAACGAAAAAAATTTCTTGGCTGTCTGTACAGTCCTTTCTCAAGCTTGTGGGCCTGCCTGCCGGTGACCAAGGAGATGAACTGCAAATAGGATGACTAAAACTTTGAGGAGGAGATATCCTCATGCTATTAGAGGATGAGCAGGAGGGAAGTTGGCCCACTGGAAGCTGGTGATGATTGGAGAATGTAGAGACAGTGAGGTGCTACTTCTGTAAAGAAACATAGAGCTGCTGGGCTGAAAGTGGGCTGAGGAAGCCAAGGAAGGAAACTGGAGCCTCTTCTCCCRAGGGTATCGTGAGTGCCTACACAGAAAGCCCCTAGGGCTGGGGTCAGCTCTGCTCAAGTACAAGTATCCCATTCACTCCTGCAAGTTTCTCATCCAAAATCCAAAATGTAGTGATCTAATGGAAGAACCTGGAAAAGAGCAGGGGAGCCTGATGGGGATGAAGAAGCCTGTCCCCCACCCACCCTCCCCCTTCGTACGCTGAGGGGAGCGTGGAGAATTTATTCTGAAAAGTGGTATTGTAAGCTGTACAGAGGAAGGAATTGAGTGCTTCCCTGCATGAAATCTAATTGCATAGTAAATACTTTTTCCTTCTCTTTTCACTTGTCCCCTTTCTGTTATTTTCTCTTCCCATCTCCTGATTTTCATTCCTTCATAGTCTCTCACTTCTTTTCCATTCTGATTTCATCTGTCATTTCATCGTCCTGTCTTCTTTTGCTCTGATTTTGGAAACATATCTAAATCATTTTGCTAAATATACCAGTGCTCTAGTCCCTGTGCCTTTCTCCTCTAAATGACCGTAGTCACCCTGTGCTCCACCGCCTGGCCCATGTACCCCATCTAGCTGTGCAGAGGTGACTCCTTCCCGCCCCACACCCCCAGAAGTGGAGAGCACTGAAGTCTGATATGTGGGGTTTAAAGAAAAAAGCCATAGGTGCGTATATTTATTTCCTTCCTGCAGCAGGCAACTGATTCTGTGGAAGCAACATTAACACGAGTAAGATTGTGTCCTGCCAAACCTTGAGACGGTCTCAGCTACTTCTCTTTTTAGAGGGAGGAACGTATGCAACGTACTGATCTTCCTTATCCCTCAGAAAAATCCCTGCATTTTTACGGTGACTGGTCTGAAAGATCTGGTTTTGCAGGATGCGAACAAAGAATCCCAGATTTCAGTCTGCAGGCAGATGGACCTTTAAACAAAACTCCCTGCACAGCAGGGACATCTGTTACAATTTGTGATCCACAAACTTTAAGGATACTCAGAATTCAGCAATGGGGCTCRATCCTTAGCTAGACCCAGCAGGAGAAGTAAAAGGCAAAGTCTGTGTGCTGTGAGATTTACCAAGAGCTGAAATAGTTCCTGCAGCAAACTGGAACTATGTGAATTTAACCTCATGCTAGCCAGGGCATGGCTTGGACATCTTTTTTTCCACTTCTTTATCCTAGAAGACCTGACTAAGGAGGTGGGGACAGTGACAAGCAGCTTGGTGGAGCCATTAGAGGGGTACTGTACGTTAGGATGATATTTTTTAAAATAAATCGTGCCTGAAACTGTGCCAATGGCAATTTTTCATTCACCCCGTGGAGCCAGCCCAGTTGTTTGCATTTACATTTGATACCTTCTGCGTCTTCTGTTGGGAGTTAAAGGGTACCAAATAATTTTTGTCACTGGAGTCCAGTGTTGGAGACTGTAGAACTGTTTCTGCCGTACTTTAAAACAGGCTCATTAGCTGGTGAATGATACGTATTTAGGACAAACATAATTTTCTGTTAAGTACCAGGAACTCATTTATTCAATACATCTTTTCTTTAATAGTTTTCAATGTTTTCTGGAAAAATTATATGACACTTTTCATTGCAGTGGTCACTTCTGATGGTGCTGCTAGCATTTGTGCAGACATTACATGACATTTTAAAATGTTAATTATTAGTTTGGATTTTTTTCCATGAATGGTTAGTACTAATATGGGATAAGGGTCATTTAAGACAGGACTGAAGTACTTTGCCTTATTTGTAACTCATTAAATGTGTATGCTTTCTTTACATCAACTTAATTCTTTCGGCAAATACTTCTTCATCTGCATTCCTTGCAAACATTAAGCGAGGGATTCAAGGAGCTTTGGTTAGATGCTCACAATGTGTTTTGCTTGGACAGATAGGACAAACATAAAATTYGTAGGACTGCGTTGCTGGCACACCACATGCTATATTTTAAAAGAATTCTATCTTTAGCCTCCCTGTTCCTGATACTTTTAGACATGAATCAGTATTATGTTTATAGAAGTTCTGAACTAATGTCTGTGAATATTTTCCCAAAAAATCCAGAAGGTGCAAACTTAAAGGCAAGCAGAGCCAAAGCAATTTCTATTTCTTCTTTCGGCGAATATTTAGGAGAAATATTTAGATTTTTTAAGTTCTGCTCGACAAGTTTCCCTTTATATCTCAGACTCTGCTATCCCTAATTGCTGGTGTCACAGCTTTTCCGCAGTAGTGCTCATGCCAGCAAAGGCTTGGAAAAGCCGTCTGTAATTTAAAACTTTATTTTGAAATTCATTTCACAGGGTATACCTGGCAAGAAGTCAAAGTGCTTCCTTGTGTGATCTTTCCACTCTCTGCACTACACAACATGGCTATAGCTCTCCTTTCAGTGGTTGGCTTCTCCCCCCCAGATCTGTCTCCACGTGATCTGACCTTTTTCATTCCGGGGGAGAAATGTGGAACTACAGTGTGAATGTTAATTTAGCAATTGAACTGTGTTCTCCAGCTACAACCTTCTCTCTCAGATACAACAGGCAAAAAGAATTGATTTCGCATCTGCTGGCATCAGACTGATACTTCATGGCACCCCCTCAGAAGAAAAAGTAAAAAAAGTAGATCTTCTACTTAGCTCCTCCTGTTTCTCCCTGGTTTGGTGTAACATTAAAAGGAAGAAACTTGTGTATTGTTGATAACACACCCAGAGTGACTTGGCCATTTTATGACCTTTAGGGAACATTCAATAGAAGAAACTTACTGGTTTTCACAGTGGCCTATAGTGGCTTTTATGTATTGAATAATTAATGTTAGGTGGAGTGTCCCATGATTGTATAGCTCTCAGTATTGCTTAATGTTATTTGTAGATATCATTAAGCAAGAATAGTGTTTCACTCTCTGTAATCTTTGCATAACAAAGTCCCTGTGGAAGTGTTCCCAGCTGTTTTCCTGCCATTTTCAAAATTTCACCCAGGTTTAGTCATCTGTGGATTTTCTGCAGATTATCACCTCTTTCTTCACTGATGCTTGAAAAAATGGTGACAAACACCATTTGTTGCTCTTTGTAGACTTTAAATTGTACTGTGAAGAAGGAAAACCCTAGATTGTGCATTCATCGGGAAAGTTGTCAATTATTAAGTGGAAGGAGGGCTACCCCTGGGTGTTTCTATTTCCCAAATTGCAGTAAGAGATCTTTTTCTAAGGAAATGCTAAACTCTTATAAGATGCTAATAGAGCGTGCTTAGAAGAACATGTTTGAGAGTAAGTAGCAGCACGTCTGAGTTTTGTTGTGACGATGAAGCATGTAACGGTGCGTTGCAGATGGCTTTCTCTTTGAAACCCTTTTCACAGTGCTGCTGCTCAATTTGGGACTTTAGCATGAATTCTTGTTCCCCAGTTAACTTCCCCCATCCTTCCAACCAGGACAATCTTGTGACTGTTTTGCTTTCTTTTTTAAGTAATAATAACAACAACAACCACAACCACCACCACCACAACTATTATCATCATCATCATCATCATCATTATTATTATTATTATTAAAAGTGAACCTTAGGGAAACTACTCTGCAACCTATACGTTCAAGTTTTAGTAGTAAAAAAAAAAAAGTCCACAGTCTCTCTTCTCAAGAATGTTATAAATTTACAGATATCTATCTCCGCATAACTCACTTAGTCGACCCTGAAGAGTAAAAAAAAAAAAAGAAAAAAATAAAGAAAAGAAAAGTTAAGTTTATATCAGCTCTTAAAATCAGTGGAGATGTCGGTGCTCCTTATTGGAGGCAATTAATAAAAGTAGATTCCTCCATGTCAGGCATTTGGGTACTGAAGCTTTGTTGGCCATTATAAACCTCAAACTCTTTTATTACCCATTTAATCTGGTAATTTAAATTGTTGCTTGTTTCTTGAGAGTCAAATTATAAGGGTACAAATTTTCAGGTGGGGATTCTTCATGTATTGACCTAACTTTAAACTGTTAACAATATCTAAATAAAGAGAAGTGAAAAAAGCTTCACAAGAAGTGTGTGCAAGTAAGTGAAGAGGGGAATGGACGAGACATGAGTACACTGAAATAGATACCCAAGATTTTAAGGAATAGCCTGAAGCAGGTCATAATTTCAAATCTAGATGCAAGTTGCCTACTTACACCTACTTTGTCTGCAAATTCTTGAATTTTTAAAGGCAAATGTAAGTGTTCAAGTACAAATTACACAACCATTTCTTTTCTATTCGGTCATCCTTTTTCATGCAAAAATATGGATTTTTTTAAAGGTACAATGGATGACTCATCTTTTGAACAATGTAGCCCTAATAGAAAGTAAGTAGAAGTAAGAAGAATGCTTGTGTAGACAAATATTGAAGGAAAAAGCAAGACAGTGAAATACTTGAATTGTTTGTTCCTGTTGTTGGGTCTTCTGTCTCTAGACCCCAGCTGCACTAATATTTCCTCCAGGAAKAGGGGACATAATGGATGTGTGTGTTTTTTCCAAAAATGAGTTTATTAAAAGAAAAAGGTCAGTAGGGCTCCTCGCAATTCGCAACCCCGATACGCACAGAGGCAGTGTTCTGCCAAGCACTTAGAAACACTATTGACTTCCCTTAAGTTCAGGAATTTTGTATAATGGCTGTATTGATTGATTTATTTATTTTTAAGTAAGGAAATACACAAGGGAGAGACATGAATAATCTGAYGATATGTTTTAGAGATTAGCATAGTGGAATTCTCTTGTAAAGATCAAATAGGGCCATACGCACCCTCTGGTTTTGATTGCTGTATCACAGTGATCGATGCAGCAAGGCCGCATCAGACCATTAAACATCTCTTGTTCCATGAGCCATTGCTAAATGCTTCAGAACAAGGTGCAAGATATCCTGTAGATAATAAGAGTGGAATATGCTGCCCAGAGAGTATTAATCTTCCTAGCCTTCTTTTATAGCCTGCATCATGAAGATTTATATGCTTTTAAAACAACAAAATCCCCCCTTTCCTATCTAAGTCTCCATCTTTTTGTTCTTGCAAAGAAATAAAATTTTTGTCTTCAGCGCAGGATCAATTCCATTAGATATTTAAGCCTTTCAAGTGAAAATCTGTGTATGATTCTAGTACTATAATGAATCCTCTGGGCTTCAGTAGACTCCCTCCTGTGCTTACAGCTATGCATATGCGTAAGGATCTTGATGCACTGGGACCTTAGCATCTAGAACAAAATTGACATCCAGCACCTGAATGGCATTTCCTAAAGTTATCAAATTTTTGCAGACGAATGGTTAGCAGAATCTTATCAAACTGTATGATTCTGATGTTAAAGAATCAAATAAACAGTATATCTGCTGCTTCATCTAACAAGTTTGCTATCCTTTGATCAGCTAGATGTGATCCATGAAAACAAATGATTACTTAAAATTTGTCTTACCATAACTGAATTTATAGCAACTATATTCCTGTGTATTTTTTCTTACATTTGAGGATACAATAAAATATTTATTTTTTAGAGTAAAAAGTTCTGCTTCTTAAAAATAAGTTTTTAAAATATAAATAGTTTGCATAAACTAATTAAATTGTTTTGCATTAACTAACAATTTCTCTAGAGGGTTTGTTATGAATTAAAATGTTTCTGACTCAAATCAGAATTTTAGGCAATGGCAAAAAAAAATCTATGCATGTTCTGTCAATTTGATCTATCTGTCTAAGTTAACGATTCTTATTAGGAAAGTCTACTTAGGAAATACGCATTTTTCTGTATCATGACCAAAATAAGAGAGAGAGCTGTAAAAACAGTTGGTAACCTCAAATCTTGGTGTTACTAGCATCTATTCAATGTCCATTTAGTAATTTTTATTTTGTTAGCAGGTTGACAATGCCATCAAATATTTCAACAGTTTATCTCTGACTATTCCATTGTGCAGCAGCATCTGCAAGCAATTTGGGTATAATGACAGTCTACAACAGGTATTTCTAAAATTAGAGGAGTTAGGGGCATAAATATATTTAGTTTTTAGAATACAAGATAATTTTTTTCTTCCATATTTAAGCTGTAGAACATCATCTTTTTTCCTGTGCCTTTCTTCAGCCATGTTACATAAAATCTTAGCAGCAGCCAGTTAAAAAAAAAAAAAAAAAATTACCTTTTTGTCTGAAATAAGTGTTTCTAAATACTTCTTTTAAAATATAAAATTTAAAAAGAATATCAAAAAGTTGTAACAAGGTCTGTTTTTAAGCTCTATGAATTAAAGAATAGCTTCACAACATTTCCCCCCCATGTAACATATACATAGATGTATAAATATAAATAGATAAATGAGACGGAGYAAAGCTCTATTTTTATGATTCAGCTCCCCAAATCTACTTTGCTTTTGTCTATGCTTTAGCTTTCTTAAATCCACCTATTTCATGGTTCTGCTATTAGCTTCCTTAAAAAAGTACTCTGCCAATAGATTTAAACATCATTGGAAATATCCTCTGTATTCTGCCTGTGTTCTTCATTTCACTTAGTTATGCTTACATATATATATATGTGAATTACTGGAAGCCTCTCTGTGTCTTTTGTTGTGTTTATTCCCAATTATAGTAGCTTTCATACTCATTATATAACTGAAAATTGACCAAAAAATTGATTTGGTGATTAGGTGATCGGTGATTGATTCGGTGATTTGGGACATTGCTCTTCTAGATGAATGGACAAAAGATGTCATACCATCTTCCAAAGGGTGCAAAAGAGGAAGCAGTAAAATCTCTGTTATAAGACCAGGAAAGAGTTGTGGAAAGTTTGAGTCACATAGGAAGCCTGATTCAGAGCTAATGGTGATTTTTGATCTTCCAAATCATAGTTTTCTTCTTTAGGTGAAAGACCATCCTTTTTTTCCAAGTATAGTAGGCGAGATTCTTTTCTTTTACATCTATACCCATTAACTTTCTGTCTTAGTATCTACATAACAGTTCACTAGATACTAAAAGTTGCACTTAAATAATAATGAAGCTACGTATAGGTGATTGGAATTTTTAAAATATATTTTAAACTGAACAAATAATGTATCTCTAAAAATATCTTTTAGCAATCTTCAAAGATATTCCCACCAGTCATTCTGAACTGTTTTGGTAGATAATAGGGTAACTAATGTTGTAAGCTTCTGTACAAATCTTGTTAATACTACTGTTTTTTCCTGTTTCTGCTGTAAGGTTATGACACCCACACGTGTCAGGAAATACAATGTATGACTGAATATGCTATATGGCAAATTTTCCTGAAATGTATATTCTAAGCACAGAGCTGCAGAGACTATCTACTGACATAGAAATATGAAATTCAGAATATACCTTTTAAAGGAATTTCTGTGATAACCGTATTAGTTTATTCTGCTGTTAATCCTCTAGCATTTTTAGACCAGTGTCCTTATAGAGTGGTAAGAGATTCTATCCATCCTCAGGCTTTGGAATGCAGTCATCAACTCTAGAAAGGATTTGACTTGAGAAGCGGAGGTTTTAAACCAACTGGGAACAATGTGACAGAAATCTCCATCTGCATTCATTCCATGTCTAGTCTTTTGAGAAGGCAGCTCAAAAACACAAAACAGAAAACACAGATGAGACAGGGTAGCATCTGTTTATCCTCGGAGCCTCCTGCTGTGGTTTCTGGTCATCTTCTCTCTTGTCCTCAGTCTCTGTTCCTCATCCCTCAACTGGTTCTTGCAGCCTGGACATGACTGCTGTACTTACATTTCAAAATCTAGATTTTAACATTTTAACACACATTTGGGGATAGGAAAGGGGACTCTGGTTACAGCAGGGACAAACACAAAAGCAGAGCTTTCTTTCATTTTTCCCCCTCCTTTTGCCTGTCAAGTTTATGATGTTGAAGTTCAATAGGAAGGATCTGAATCTTCTTCATACCATTGGGCACTGGGACAGAAAAATCCCTTAGGCTGAGCTGCACTGAGTTATTCCCCTAGCTGTCAGTATTTCCTAAGCGAAGAAGTACAGCTCCACATGCCAGGCTCTGAGAAGCCTCAGCTGGATTTCCTCTCTCGAGGGTCGATGACTTCTCTTACTTGAGCACCCTCCAACAGGATTCAAAAGATGTCTGCTTTCCACTTTGAGCCCCTCAATGTGTAATGTGTTGGGGTTATTTTTTCTCAGCAGTGTAATGTCATGAAAGCTGAAGCTATTTTCAGACTTGTGTGAGTTTTCCTTACTGCAGTAACCTTACTAAAATGTAAGTTATTGGAGTTTTGTTATTGTTATTTTGGTTTATTTACCAATTGATAGAGTATAAAATGCCAATCTGAAACACTTGTGGCATGGCCAAAATGCAAGTCAGCCCATAAAACTCTTGATCATTAGCTGATAAGAATAAAAGGAGTGGTTTATATTTTGAAGGAAAGGTACTATGAGGGGAAGGTGGCTTATTTGCATTCGCATTGATACTTGAAAGTAAAAGTGTTTTTATATATTTAGAAACATTTGATTGACATTGTCTAGAGGGAAGTTTTCTTTTATGATCTGGCCACATAATAGCTTTATGTGCAGTAGTCAAATACGCAGGAGAGAACCGTGTTTAACTTAAGGAGTACTTTCTACAAAGCTTTGTCAGGGATCTGTTTGCTTATACTCATGGTTTACTTTAAGGTCATGAGTAGTCCCATTATTTTAAATGCTGTGTTGACCAAGGCCAGAGAAGCTTCGCATGGTCAAACCTTCAGCATGTGTTACCTCATGCTGCTTTATTCCTTCATTTAAGATATTCGCTAAGTTTTTGATTGACTTAATAGTATTTTTGTTTGTTGATCCCCATGTCTTCTTCCCACTAGTTTAGACTACAGGATTGTCAATAATGTGCAGAATTATTTGGATTTTAATAGCTTTTCATTGCCTTTTTTTCCCCCCAGGGGAATAAAAACAAAACAAAGCAAAATCCCATAAGCTCTTGTGCCTTAACACACTATTTCTTAGGTATTTCTGTTGTCTTTTATATTGGGAATTTTAATGTCATTTTTCATTGAGATTTACTTTTTTTTTTAAGGAAATATGTAACCTTGCACTGATGTATCCTGGAAAACCAGTCTTTGCTACACTGAATTCAAATAGCTTATAGTCAACTTCCCAGTCATAATTTGCTCATCCCTTTTAATAAATCAATGATATCTCTCTCTTCTCCAGCATGAATGCCCAAAGCTTAAGGGAAGAAAAAGCAGCTTTTCTAGGCAACTCTGTAGCCCTATGCGAATGTTGCTCTGTTCTGTATTTGATACTCAGCAGGTATCTGGGGCAGTTGAAATTGATTTTGAGTACCCTGAGAGCTGGTCTTGGGTACATCTTACTTCTTATTTTCTTCTTCTTTTTGTAGTTCATTCTGCTTTCTCTTTTATTTTTCATACTTCCTACTGAAGTCACGGAATGGTTAGACTGACTATTACATTTCTAATGGATTAGTTGAGTACTGGAAAAGCCAGAGGATATTAGCCTTTTCACATTCAAATGTGTCATATACAGTATATGTGGTTCTATGAATATTTAATTTGAGTGAAAGGCCTGTCTGAGTATGAGTTCACTGAGTAAGAAATTGTTTTTCATTTCTGGATTTCCTGGATATCCAGTTTGCTTCCTTGCTTTTTAAAATGTTCATTGAACATTTTCAGCCAAACTGAAACCTTTGGCGAATCCTGATTCCAGTAACAAAATTCATATTGAGTTTTTGTTTTCTTTTTAAAAGAGAATTTTGTCCGTTCGATTTATTTGACATTTGCTTCCTCCTCCTGTGTTCCCTCACTTGGATCTTTAGGGGCTRTGTTGTCTGTAATGTCCCTCAAGCGATCAGACATGTTGGCACTTAACAGATAATGAGAGTTCAGGTGTGATATTGAAAAAAAGCAAGCTATAATTTTCCCTATATTACTTAATTCTGTAAGAAATGGTGTTGAGCTTCAGATTGTTATGCTGGAAATTACAACTCCATGGTCAGAAAAAGCAAGCTGTTTTATTGTCAAGGGAGCAGGAGCCTGTTCCCCAATCAGCAGTAAAACAATTTATGGGAGGAGTATTTGTTTCTCCAGCACAAAATAAAAACTGTTTGCAGGGTATTGTAGCTAATGACAGGATGGATAAATCATGCACCTGCAGAACTCCTGGTATACAATAGATATAACATTGCGGGAAAGGAATCATAGCTTTGATAAATGTCCTAATCCCACAGTGAGGTTTACAAAAGCATGCAGGAGGAGTTAGCTGTGGAGTGGTACATTGGGTAGCTTTGCAGGATTTATAGAATTCTTCCCAGTGGCCAAATTCATTTCATAACTGCATTGCATTCAGTAAAGTCAGTCTTTTGTGGATGCAAAGACTTGTAATATGCATGTGATGCTGGAATCAACGCTTTGCCTACTGCAGCTGAGGAAAGAAATCTGACGACTTCTCATTTGGTAGAATTGTAGAAGTGATGTTGTGCCATGGACATTTTTTGGTTGTTCTTAAGCATCCCTCTTCCCTGGTATGTGAGTCTGGATTGCACTCACTGGTTAATGTTGCAGTGTCAGCCAGCTGTTACTCTTGGAATTGTCTAAAAAAAAGTTGTACATTGCAGATCTAGTGTGAGGAAAATCATTTTGTGTCCAAGACAGTGGTTGATTTATTGTTCAGGGAGTAATTCAATATACATGTAGTAAACAGATACATCAGAAAAAACACTAAGATACTGCAGAACATAGTGAAACATACCTTTGGGTACTGTAAAAAGGAAAGGAATTCAAGTGTTAATGAAATAATTATTTTTCTCCTCGAACTATCAAAAAATAATGAGTTTCACAAAAGATGTTAGCTGTCTGTAAAAAGTCCCAGTTTAGCAGGCAGGTAAATGCTAAAATCTGTCGTTAGTCAGTAAAGCTCCTGACCTTGTGTTTCAGTCAGTGGTACATAGGTCCACATGAAAAAATAAGATGTAGGTAAAAGTGGTTTGTTGACTTACAGCCAAACTAGTACAAGAGCCCTCTGTACCTGGGAATGTGATCCTAGGAAATGCACTTATCACATGTTAAAATTTTTTTCAATTTTTGCAGCATCCCTTTGTGTCCTGTATTTTAGCAAGGCAATGCTGCAGGCCCCAAATACTGCTGTGTAGTTTGCAGAAGAGACTTCAAGAGTGGCAACTGTCATACATGAGAGGGGAATTCCTAGACCTTGTAAAAATACTACTCCAGAGATCTGCCAAGATCAGAGACTTAATATGATAATGTTTTGTATGTAATCAACAACTTTCCTTAAGACTAGGGTTCACCACTAGACTTTCTTATCTGGCACAAATCCTCCCCTTCAAGTTCTTTGCCTCTGTGACTTGTGGGCTCTCCAGCTCCTAGTGGAAGAACATCCTTTTCTGCAGTCACTCTGTACAGATGAGCTGTATGTGCATTCATAGGAGTATTGGATTGAGTGATTATTTCATATGGGTGACTTCTTTAGAAATCAGAACTATGCAGCACATGCAGGTCATCTGTGGCGGAGTCTTAACCAGTGCTATCTTGCCAGAATTTACTGGAAACACTCAGATCATGCTCATCTTGGGTTAACATAATGCTTCACTACTTTAAATTGTAACCTTGGTGTTGTAAAAAAGGCTGGAGTAAATTTAACAGATGCCAGTGTGTTTTATTTTCAGAAAGTAATTACTTAATGACCTACCATTACAGGGTCATATTCAATGTCCTTCTGAGGTTGTTATGACTTAAATTTCTCACAATAGATTGACTAAATAATATTCTGAACAGAGGAAACGTTGACATTTTCCATGCCCTTACTCCTTTCAAAGTGAAGGAGGAGGGAGGAGGAGGGGACTTGGAGTCAAGATATTCACTGAGTTCAAAACTAAATTAAAGGTTTAAACTAGACCAATAAGAATACCATCTAACAACATACCTTTTAATCCTAGTTTACTTTTTACAAATAACCTAACAAAGATAAAAGAAACAAAAAAAATATCCTTTGGAAAGTCTCCCTTCACTTTTCCTTCTGTGGAAGGAAGACATTACAAATGAGCAGTCCAGGAGCACGAGTATCCCCATTCCCTATGGCTGGGTACAACATAGGTAACAAAACCAATGCCAGTTTCTCTTATGCATGCAAAATTCCTTTTCTTATTCCGGAGAAACCAGTTTGAAGCACAGGAGCATTTCTTGTGACTTTTACTTGGTCTTTGCACTGAGCTTGCCTGCTGAGATACTGGTGGTGGTAATACTTTCAAGGAGGTGCATGTGTGCAGAGGTTGACTGAAACCCAGTGGTCTCTTGCCTAGAGAACCATCAGGTAACAGCAACTTTTGATTACACCCAGGTCTTCCACACAGGTCACCAAGAGACTTTAAGGCTTTAATCTGAATTGTCACTGGCCTGTCTCTTGTTACTAATTCTTTGCCCATTGGCACTGATGTGGATGATAAGATGGCAGAAAACCAGGCTCTTCACGGCCTCTTCCTCAAACCTTCATTTTTCAGCTCCCCTGCTCACTCTCTGTTACTACAAGAGCAATGTTTCATACTTTGCCCAGGAAAAAAATGCTCTTAGGATTCAAGTAGCAGATAAAAGTACAACATGAATTACAGTGTTGAGTCACTGGAAATGACAGCAATTCTAGCCAGAAAAGTGTGAAAACCATATATACTTTGTTTTCAAGGCATAACTCTGGGGAAAAATAACAATGAGTGGCAGACTCTTTTTCTAGAATACATTCCTCAAGAGTTATTTAGATAATTTGGGACCTATCCTAAAAAGTCTCTCAACTTTGCATTCCTATTGGGCCCCAGCTCTAAGTGATGCAGCTGTGCTGGTTGTATCCTTCATCCTGTTTGCAGGGAGCCTGCTGAGCACAGGTAACCCACGGAGAACATTTCTCTCCCATCTACCGGGAGGGGGCAGATGGGCTGCATACCCTGAGTTTTGGCATGGTGTGGGCTAGTGCTCGGTGCTCTTGGATCCACTGGATGAGCTATAGCCTTACATGTATGCCGAGATATGAAATATAGCCTCATCATTTCTCTGCGGTTTCAGTGGAATGCCATTTCTCTTAGTTTATCCTGTTTTTCCAGGTACAGCATATTGAGTTTCAATCCCATGTCTGGAAAAACAATGTTTCTCTTAAATTTGGTCATGTCTCTGAAGTTTTTTCATAAAGGTTATGAGACAAACTTGATAAACTCAAAATCTGCAGTGGCCAAATATTAAAAGCTCAGTTCTTACTGGAACAGATGGAATCTGGTTCTAGACTGTAAAAAATTTGCAAGCTATAGTGAAAGATTATGTTGGAAAAAGTAGCAGCACAAAATTCCTCTTTCCTGCTATTAAGAAAGATAATCTGCAATATCTTCCATGTTTAGTTTTCATAACAACCCAAAAAGAAAAAAACACCCTCACTCTTCAATTTCACAATTACCACAATCTTTAAGGTCTCTCAGGTGGATTTTGTGATGAACTAACTTCAGATTTGGTTTGCCAGTTTCATATTTTCTCTGAGCAAGAAAACAAATGCATCATTTTAGCTCATGCAATAATGTTCCAGGGCAGCTATTTTCATCTCTGGCTTTTCCAGGTTATAGGAAAACTTTGATTTCTATGGGAACGGTAGTATTTTGTAAAGCATCCAAACTTTTAAGAGCATAGGAATGTGCTTTGCATCATGGTCTGATCCAAATACAGGCATATAGAGTTCCTGCAAGCAGTATCTCCAAAATGGCAGTTTCTCTACTTGGCCTTTCCCAACTCCTGTAATCATTTTGACATCCAAAATAAGGGATGTCACGCCCCTTGAAGGGATAGGGGAAAGAAGGTGGACACCCTTTCAAACACAATTCCTTTCACAAAAAAAACCCAGAAGATGCAGCTGAAGACAGAACCATTCTGTAATCAAAATCCAAGGGACTGGAGACAGCTCAAATTGTGTGGGCTAAGAAAATGACATCATAGCTCTGTAAAGTTGCTTTTAAAAGATGAGGTAGTGGGAGGCTGTATTCAGATGTTATTTACACCTCTTTAATCCCACTTGTCTTTTTTTTTTTTTTTTTTTAAAGTCAATGCAAGTAGAGAGGTAACATAGAGCGGAATATTTGAGCCTCTCTCTTCTTCTGGAGTGCCAAAGCCAGTAATAATCACAGCATTTTGGAATAGTTGGCAGAAGGGTGTCTGATAGATGTAGTCAGTCTTGCATTTGATGTGATGCAGAATTTCAGAATTAGCACGTATTTTTCCTGTTAGTTTACTGCATGATGACCTTGTATTGCAAAAGAGTGGAGAGCACGGGTGTGATTACATGAAGACTAAGTCTACGTCAGAACTATTTATGTTGCTTAATGTCCTAGTCAAATGGTGTGCTTTATTCACATACAAATAGGAAAGAGTGGCTGCTAGTTCTTACATCTACTATAAACTGCTTTAGAAGTTGGAAATGTTGCACCAGTCAAAAATTTTGCCACCATTTAACATTTGCACAGTGCTTTGAAGATAAAAAGTGCTCCATAAATACTATGTTCTATTTTTTCCACTGTTAGACTTCATACATCAGCTATTAAAAGAACTAAGAACTGAAAGCAGTTAAGCTCAAGAAACAGTAATAATACTAATAGTACTTTGCACTTCACTCATGCTTATGTTCAAAAATGTTCAAAACTTTTACAAACATGAGGAAAAGGTTAGCCTAGAAGTTTTAAAATAAGATTATCCATACTTAGAAGCCAGAGAAATTAAGGCACAGGAAAAAAGGGTCATATTTTAAAATATGCTTAGACATTTAAATTTTACTGATCACAATTTTAGATTGCATCTAGGGCATAAAGGTACTGGAGTGATTTATTCAAGGAAAAGAAAATTCTCCCCTAGCTTTTTAATATTTGTTGTTTCTGGCAAAACATAGCAACAGTTCTTTTTTGTTGTAATCTGATAATTTTCTGCAGAAGTTTTCTGAGAAAAGCTGATCAGGTTGTCCCAGGAGTGGCAGCTGTGGTCTACCATTGACAACCTAAGAGATATAAATAAGACAGGGTTATGGGGAGAGGTGATACCTTTTGTTGGAGTAATCAATAGAGTTAGGGGGAAATAGATGCACTTTCAGATCCTGAATAAAAGCTTGTGTGCCACAAGACCTGCCAGTTTGTGGTGGGTTGACCTTTGCTGGCTGCCAGACACCCACCCAGCTGCTCTTTCACTCCCCCTCCTCAACAAAACAGGGGCAGAAAATAAGATGGAAAAGCTCGTGGGTCAAGATAAAGACAGGGACATCACTTAGCAATTACTGTCACAGGCAAAACCAGACTCAACTTGGGGAAAATTAATTTATTGCCAGTTAAAATAAGTTTGGATAGTCAGAAGCAAGGACAAATTAAGACAATACCTCCCCCCCACCCCTTTTCCCAGGCTCAGCTTCACTCCTCCATTCCTAACCCTGTGCCTACTCTTCACCCCTACTGGCACAGGGGCATGGGGAATAACAGCTCCTCTCTCCTGCTCCTCACGCTTTTCCCCTGCTCCACTGCGGGCCACAGTTCCTTCAGGACATATCCATGTCCTCCAGCATGAGATCCTCCATGGATCCTGTCCCGGAGTACCTGCTCCAGGCGGGCTCTCCAGGGGCTGCAGGGGAGCATCGTCACCCTCCTCCTGCTCTGCCCTGGGTGCTCGCAGTGATGGTTCTCACTTTTTTCCTCACACCCAGGCAGCGTTTTGCCCTTTCTTAAATACGTTTTCCCAGAGGCGCCACCATCTTGGCTGAGGAGCTCAGCTGTGCCCTGCAATGGGTTGGTTGGAGCCAGCTGGAACCACCTGTGTCTGGCATGAGGCAGCCCTGGCCTCTCCTCACAGAGGCCGCCCTGCACCCCACGCTGCCAGCACGTGGGCACCTGCCCCCTGTGCACCATTTTTCCCTCCCAGCTCCACCATTTGGCCCGGCGTCTTTCCTACAGGTGCCTCTGCGCTGAGCTGGGAAGGCTGCAGAGATGTGCAGCGTTTTGTTGTTCACAGGACAACTTGAATTCAACATGTCAACTTCTGGGGTCCCTGATCTCATGGCTTAGCTCCCCAACCACCCTAGGGTAGAGCTGCGAGCTGACCAGGCCGTCCCGGGACTTGGTGGCTGGTGGTGCAGATGTCTCTCTTCTCTGGCTGACAACCTGCATAGCTTAAAGATTTCAAAGCCAATTATCCTGTGAGTGTCTTCGTGTATTGACTTTTGTTTTGTTTTGTTTTGTTTTTTCTGGAGGTAAGCCAGCAGAAAGGGAGAAGCTTTTATCGGATCAGAAATAGTAGCACCCCTACAAAGCTGTTCAGAGCAGAGGGCTCTCCTCACAGGGACCTCCCTCCCACGGCCACCTGGCCGCCCCGAGGGGGAGCGGGGTATGTGAGGTCTCGCTTCCCGCCTCTGCRTCCCGAGTGGCCTGCACGGGTAGGACACCCGGCGCATTGTTGAAGGTCTGAATGGCTCACGGTTTCTAATGCGTCCCCCGTGAGGTGGGAGCTGGGTGGAGGAACAGAAGCAGGGCAGAGGCGCTCATCTCTGTGTCTGGATTTAGTGCCAGGGCTGAACCATGCCTCCAGCACAGCGGCAGATACGGGAAGGCATTTTGTGTAGCACACAAAACTCAGTCAACAGGCAGAAGGTTGTTCGGCATCTGAGGCAGGCTGTTTAAAAAACAGGCTTATTTTTGCTCCTGCTCTCTAATACAGGAACAGGTATTGTGCACATCTGTATAGTGCTAATAGCATGTCTCTCCTTACTGTAGTGGAGTCCGCTGCCATAGTGAAAATAATCAGTTAACAATTATCACAGCTGACAATGCATCTTCACATCCCGTCAGCCACAGATATTTTCCACTGGTCCATACAATGCACACCCACCAGAAATAATAGGAATGAGCGAAGCTATTGTTAGGATACAGCAGCTCAATATTCACAGAATATTCGGCCAGGGATGAACTCCTCAAGAGGAGTTAATAAGCAGCCACACTTGAATACCTGATGTTTATAAAGGGGAGAAATGTACACAGAGAAGTACATTATGGCTAAAAACCTACTTGATCTGTCCGAAACAAAACCTAGCCTTCATCTCTCATGTAGAAGCAAGTCTGTCAGGGCCCAGAAAGAGAGATTTGTCTTTGAGGAGCGATCTGAAAGATAAGTAATACGTCAAAGGAAAGAAAATGCAGTTTCTGCTCCTTGGGGAAAGAGGGTAAAAGGGGAAGGAAAAAAAAAAAGAAAAATAAAACATTAAAACACTTCAGTTTTTTTCTAGTTGTAGCCATAGCCTCTTTCCTTTGATTTGTCATGATTTAAATTCATAGAAAAAGATTTATTTCAAATAAGCCCCTTTAACTGTAGGGGCAGATTTTTTTTTCCCTAAAGCCTTTTGTAAGAACAAAGTAACCACTTGTCACACACAGTGACTAATGAGAGTTTACTGTGGGTTTTAGTGTTCATTCATACACTTTGTGTTCAGCTAGTCGTAAGTTAAATCTTTAGAAATCACACTGCAGGAATCCTTCTCTTAGGGGTGGGGGCAGGAGGCAAATCTGTCGAGATATTGAGAACTGGTGAGCGGAAACTGCTCTTTTCAGGCTTCCTAATCGGTGGCGCAGGAAACAAACACATGCAGGAAGTCGTGTGGCCTTTTCTTGAACTTAAAGTTTATACAGCAGTTGATAACTGAGGCAAACTTTGTGTCCTTAAACTTTTGAAAATTAAATGAAATAAAGAGGGCATGTTCAGCTGATGCCAGTGTGGCCTGTAGTTTCTACAACCAGCTCATCTAAATACAGTATTAAATATTGGAAAGATTATACCGAGTATGTATTTTTATAGCTAGAATGTGTCCTTGAAACCTTTTTGTATGTCTTCTCTCTGTCCCCTTTTCCTTCCATTTCACTAATCCTCTTCCAATGAAACTGAGCTGAAGCATTGAAATGAAACTGAAAGTCATGTTTACGAAGCTGTTTTCTCTGCTTCTGCATCAGACTCTGCTCTTTCATCCTTTCCCTGACCTTCTCATTTATCTTGTAAGCACTTTGGGGTAAAGATGGTCTTGGACCGTGTGAAACACCTTGTTTGATGGTGGCCCATATTGATATTTGGTTAATGCTACATATATCGTGTATAAAAGTTGTCTTTGAAAGGAGGGTAAAAATAAATGAAGCGTCATTCTTGAATATAGCTTTTGAAATTGATAGCATCAATTTACTAACAGGGATATTTATAAGCATTTCTAAGAAATATTATTTGTGTTCATATTTCTCAAGCTTTCACTGTATTACTAAGGTCACTGTGAATTTAATGCTTTAAAAAGAACAGTTTCAGGTTTATAACAATTACAATTAGTTGGTGTAAATTTGCATGGGAAATTGAGAATGCCTTTGCCAATAAAAAGAGAGCAAGCAAAACCCAAATGCAGAACAGAATGTGGAGGAAAAAGTACATTTGCATGTCTTTGAAGACCAACCTAAATATCTGCTAAAAATGCATCCAGTTCTAATGCATCTTCTATTCTTTTTGAAAATTGATTTTTTTTTCCCTGTCCTAATAAACCACCCCTATCAGTGCAAGCATTTATTAGGAATATTTTTTATAAAACGAGGACTAGAATCAGAAAACTGCAGTTAGAATAAAGTAAAATGAGAGAAAGCCAGAAAGAATGAAAGTGAATTATACATCCATAGTCTGGGTTGCTTTCAGATGAAGTTATTGAATTAACTTAAAAAAAAAATTGATTTAAGATTTTGGTTTTTTTTTTTTYTTCTGCATTTTAAGTAATTAAAAAATGTCATGAAGTTTCATAGTCTGTTTAGAAGGTTACATATTTGAAATGTAGGGGTAGCTTTGTGATGGCTTGGCCTTACCTAGCCACTAGATGGGATTTCAGGACTTCAGGAAACATATCTAAACATTGGCCCCAAACTGGCATTTACTATAAAATGGACATAGCTGATCAGGAGCTCAGTAAATGTCAATATTTAGTTCATTATAATAAATAAGTATGGAAGTTTCAACTATTAATCTTGCAGGATTGCACCCTCTACACATTTTCAGAACATCCCCTTATCTCTATCACTTATCCATTGCCCATTTGATTTACATCCCAGCCTGAAGTCTAACAGTCATCAGTCTTTCTTTTGGGCATTACAGTGACATAGCTGTTTCACTGATACCTTTGAAGGAATCAGTTTTTTGCTTTTCCCAGTTCCTTACAGGAAACATTCAAGTTTGTTCCAGATCGTGTGGCAGTATGTATATGCACAATGATGATATGTAGCTGCATTGTTTGTATTCTACCCTAAAAGCTATTTTTACGTTGCATTTCTTTCTTTTTTGATAGTCCAGCTCCACAGTGAGAACGTACCAAAACAGTAAATCGAGAGTGACCATGAGCCCTGGCTTTAGCTCCCAGTGGAATAGCAGCCAACCTGCTTGGAATACATACACCTTTCCAAGAGCAAGCTTGCACTACCAGTCTCATGCTAGCTACACCTACTGTGCTGGACATCCTGCTGTAAGTAATTATAACCTTTTCTGCAGTTACCTGAATAAGCTGTATGATTCCCTGGGAGGTGGAAGCGCTCAGTGGCTGACAGTTCAGCACACTTTGCCAGCGCTCTTTGTGTCCCACGGCAGTCAGAACAGCTCATGTGTACTAACCGTAACGCTAGAAAATATTAGAATGAGTCTAAGACGTAAGCAAATGTGAAAGTTTCATGGCTCAGTAGAAATACATATATTTTTGTACATTTAGCAATCCTTCTCCTTGCATGAAATTACTGTTGTGTGCCTGGGTTTCAGCGTCAGGGATGTGGGCTGGAAAGCAGTATTATTGATGGCTTCTTTTCTGTTTCTAGTGAGTCTGTTAGATGAATGAATTATTCTATTTCAGAGATTTTAAATTGTATGGATGAGTCAGTGAAGGAGGGCATCTCTTCTCATCATTAGATTTGTTAATATCCACTACTTTATCATTAATGTGATCAGTAGTGAACATGCAGTCTTGTTGCTAAGCAGAGACTACTGGTCTTCTGTAATTTGCATGAACTGGTGGCCAAAAAGAATGGGGAGGGGGGCTCACTGTTGTTGTGTGTTTTAATTTGACAACCATGAAAGGGTCACAACTGAAGGCTGATGGTGGTTTTTGTCATATTGGTGTAGCAGACTGCTTATAGCAGAGCCCTTTCATTCTTTTAGTTTCTGATTTTGAAAGACTCTGAGAGAGTTAACTGGGGAAGACCTCGGTGGTGTAAGCAATCTTCCTTTTTTCCCACTCTACACTTTGTTGTTTTAATGTTTGGATTTGAACTTAGCTTTGGATATTGTTAGAACTTCTTACAGGATGTACTATCTTAACATCCTGTCATGTGTATGTAATGAAGTTTTGCCATCCTATAGTGAATTCCAGTAGGAAAATAGGGGAAAGTGCAGCTTTTACTACAGAGGGAAAATTATGCTATGCAATCTTATTGCAAGATCTTTGTGAATTGATTTAGATCTGTTATCTTACCTGCCAACAAACTTTTGGCCAGAGTTTGGGTTAGGAATTGTCTCAAGTATTAACATGGTAATTGAAATAAAGGAGGGGAATAAATTTGTAAAATCTTATCTTTTTTCTGAGGTAGTGAGATCTCAGAATGAATTAAACATCTCTGTGGATTCTGCTGTTTGCTCAATTCCATTACGATGTCACTGAAAATGATAAAAACTGTTGTGAAGGAAAAAAAGGTATTTGGCATCGGAAGGGCACAGATATTTTCCTCGTTTAGAATGATGGCTCAAAAAGACTTCCTGTACAGCTTAATTTAACTTAAACTGTGGGTATTCAAGTCATTAACTGCTCCTTAACTTTGATCATTTAGAATAAACACTACCCTCTCTGTGAGTCAAGCTTTGACTCTACTAAGCAAAAGAGCATACAAGAAGAATGCTATACTTCCTGTAAGATGGTTTGAAAATGGAGACCTCTTTGTATCCATATGAATTAAAATGTAAGTGAAAGCAGGGGAATCTCTTTTAGGCTAATTCCACAGTTCCTCTTTCCTTTGTTTAGACTAAAGCTGATAGTACTTCAACTAGAATTGCTTTACCTGTACAATGTTTGTTTTCGTTGAGCACCTTAATATGTAGTTGTTGGAAATGATATTTCAATCTGGAAGTCGATTTAGCTGATTGCTGGTAAGTAGAGATTTCAGAATAGCCAGAGTTGCATAAACCTTTATGCAGATGAGAAATGCCAAAACCAAGTAGATAAGTACAAGATAAGTAACTAAATTGTTCAATTAGTCCTGCCCTCAGTGTCCCTGGGTTCAACTGTTTAGAAAACTTGGCACATTTCTTGGCTCTTGCTCATCTGAAGAGCTCTGCAGTGGTGCTACTCAGCAGGTAACTGGACTGATTTCCTAGGCTGGTGGTAAGAAGCTGTAACAGGTTGGCTGCCATTGCAGTGCCTACCACTGTGATTGCATACTTTTTCCATACCTTCCCTACTTCTGCATGCTCTGAGGGTGAGGCCATAAGCAGGGCCCAGGCAATGCACTCCAGCAAACTCAGCTCCTCCCTCCTGCAGCAAGGTCAAGTTTTCCAAGAGAAAACAATGCCTTAATATTTGCTTGAATATCTGTTGCAGCATATATGATAGTTAGAATTAGCGTAGTTCCTATTTCTCACTTAGATTTGTTTAATCTGGGCTCAAACCAACACTTCTATGGCAAATGACAACAACAAAAGCTGGATACGGAGGAGCTCCTTTATTTGTGAATCTTCCCAGTGTAGCCTGCCTAACTGGATATCTACAATACTTCAGAGGATTTTATTTGCCCTCATCTGACACAGGTTCACCAGAACAAGCTGTAGGTTTTATTGCTGTATGAAGCTGTTTCTGCAAAACCTCCCACATGGAGTATGTCTAAAGATCATTGTAGTTTCTTGATGCTTTGGAGGCTAACAAACTTACGAGCACTTTGCAAGTTCAAGGCAGACGAATGTCAGGGAGTTGGATCTGGCCTTGAAGTACTTAAAGATATTAGTCCCTGGAGAGAGAGCCAAGAGAAAAGCTTTGGATTTCTCTACTATTTGGAGAAAAGCTGAAGAAGACAAAAAAGATTCATGTTAATTGGGCCAAATGTAACTCAAAAAAAAAATCCTCTAATTCATTTTTTTTCTAAATGAAAGAAAAAATATCATACAAAGTGCAGTGTTAAGAGACCCTTATGACTCTGGCTGGTCCTAAGAAATATGTCTGAGCCAAAGGTGGGGGTTTTATTTTATTTTATCTGAGAGCACACTCTGTGTCTTTCTTCCACAGTGCTGCAATCGTTGATTAAAAGCAGTCTTTTCACCCTAGGAAAAAAAAGAACAGGAAGTTTGTTCAAACAGAGTAATTTTTCAGCTCTTGGAGTTATCTAAGGGAAAAAAAGACTGCATATCATCACAGTCAACAGTGCAATGCAGTTTTTGAACAAACAAGAAGATGCTAACTTCTCCTAGCTATACTGGGAGGCAGGATACCCTGTAGGATCTGTGTATACTAATATGAGTGATAATGTGGTAGATGGCCCTTACAAAGTATATGACTACTTGTTTTTGATATTAGGGGCTAGAAGTTCCCCTGGCATTCACATGAAGAGGCTTGCAGCCAGAGAAATACATGTAGTGCTCAGAATAGGAGGAGACACCTAGCCATCTAACATGCTTTTCTCTTGAACTTTCTTCACACAAGGAAGATAAAAAAATAGTCAAAGTAATTCTGATTATCCCCACTGGGCAAGATAGGAACAGTCCTTTGAGCACTTTCACATCTGTGTGTGTTTCCTACACATGCTTTTTCCAGTGTCGCAAAGACTCACTTAATTTCCCTTTCTCCACATTTTGCTGGAAGGACGATAGAATTTCAGGAGATCTTAGGAAATCTTGTCCAGTGAATTAACTCTAACAAATAACTATTTAGATTGTGCTGTAATTTTAAAGAAGTACATGTGTAAAGTGGGCAAACAAAACACAGATCTCATCTGCTTTTGACTATTTCAGTTGAAATTGTAAGGGAGTCTCTTATGTCTTTCTTGAATATTCATGTAGCAGTCACAGATATCTGTCACACTCACTTACGTAGAAGTCAATCCGTACTTATGAAGGAATTTGTCAATGTGATATTCTTTGATGAAGCACGCAGTACTGTTGCAGACTGAGTTACCCTGCCCATGGGACAATGAATTTAGTTGCATGTATTAATTTCTTCATGTGCATACATCTCTGTAGCGTATGTGATGTCTTTGCATTCCTTATCTAGATATGCAACTCAGCATATGTAAGACTTTGCACTAGAATCTATTCTGCACTCTTAACGGGATTTGGTCATGCTCCACTAGATCAGTGACAGCCTTCAAAGCATGATTGGTTAAATCTGTAAAGTTATTATTTGGAGCTCTACAGATAATGTTTACAAGCTGTTACATCTGAGATGTCATATGTGGATCAGACAATCAGTTTGCTTAGCAGTATTTCTGTCCCCATTCCAACAGTCTGTCCCCTGACTTCTTTCTGCTAACTTCTTTAAATGCGTGGTTGGTTCTGAAATTATGCTCTTAGTGGGAATGTGCAAAGCAGAATTCAAAAAAAAGTGATGCAGAGCTCTATCAGATGCTACTGGCCTTCTTTCACTCACTTCTCTGAGCCCCAGTAGGATCTCAAATCTTTAATCTGAGGAATCTTAAGACCCAGTAGAAGGAGCTATAGCCCCTTCACACTTTCCCGCTGACAATCCTTGGACAGAAAAGCAGAAAAGGAGCAAGGCTGTCACTGTGGGCAACACTAATGGAAGGTCCTACTCACTGTCAGCATGACTATGCAGAGTCCATTGGAAAAATTTCTAGTGGTAGGCAGATAACCCTCATTGCTGATGACAGAACTGCAGGACTACAATATTGCACAGCTGTAATGCTTTATGTAAACTGACTGTTTTGATCATTACCACACAAATTGGATTAACATCTGTACTGAGCTCTCAGTGATTGACTTTTTTAACAACTTATTTTGTATACATTTATAAAATTAGAAAACCTGCCATTTTTATGTGATTAGATAATACAATGTTTAGGGACCACCTGGGAATGTGAGGCGCAGTTATTCATTTGTATGTATACACATATATATATATAATGGCTAAATTATTAGTTTGTATATGTATATTTATGTACACAGATCAAGTTTTTGGCTAAAATCCTTGCAGAATGACATAGGAAAGTCTTGGGTGTCCATCTCTAGTCTTGTGATGTGATCCTGTCATCTGAAATGTAAACCTAGTTAGGGAACACATTCTTGTAAGTGTAATATCCTACTCAAAATTGGTTCTATAGCACAGAAATAAGACTGACAGAAGCAATATACTGATACATGCCAAATTCTTAAGATAGACCATAAATGATGTGACCATATACTATAATGCAAAGATAATGTTTAAAGAAGCAACTTCCCTTAAATCCAGGGAGTGTTCAATACATATAGTGTGGGTGTCCTATTCAAAACGGGCCTTTACTTCTCTAGAAATATTAAGTAGAACAGATCAGCACTCGAATTTATTATTTTTTTTATACGAAGATCTTTCCAGTGAGTAAATTCTGTTGCACCTCTTTTTAGAGAATGAGACAGTGCTAAGAGTTAAATGCTTAGGCAGTATAATACTGTTCTCTATCATCACTAATTTCCAAGATATCTGTTTAAACAGAAGCTGTCACTTTCTGATCTGGCTTGAGCCTCCTGCCTGATTCATCTTCTAATGTCATGAACAGTGGATTGTGGATTCATGGAATAGAGCTGGTCTGATTAGAGACGAAGGAACTTCCTTTTACACATACACATCCTTATAATCAGCAATGATGGGAAAGGAAATAAATAGTACAGTAGGCATGAATTGG
Organism: Phoebastria nigripes; assembly: GCA_035582835.1. Classification (NCBI taxonomy): domain Eukaryota; kingdom Metazoa; phylum Chordata; class Aves; order Procellariiformes; family Diomedeidae; genus Phoebastria; species Phoebastria nigripes. The sequence continues at coordinate 1,205,714 of JAYKAV010001433.1, read as the reverse complement.
AAATGTCTCTCTAAGAACCTCTCAATTTCACTTGAAGTTCTGAAATCTTAGTTTTCTCTGTCCTTAGCGTTAACCCTTTCTTACCTTCACAGGGCTTTCATGTGAGATTGATCTCTATGATTCTTCAGCCAGTATTTCTTTGATGCTGCAGGCCAATGTTGTTATAGTAGCCTCAGGTATAAAAGATGGAAATGGGTCCAAAGAATCATACACTGTTGAAGGACCATTGAACAAAATGTCTGCTACATGACACTTTGGTCACAGTATTACAGTATATAAACTGTTTTGATCCTTTAAAAATGGTGATCGCTTTACAGAGCGCTGTCATAGCCGCAGCTTCAGAAGCCCATTAGTTAATCTGGGGGAAAGCTCAAGTGTGGGCTGGAGAGAGGCGGGAAAGAGAGTTCCCAACCAGGAGAAAAAAAAGGTTTATCACCAGAAGCTATTTTTTGTAATTGCTGATATGTTCCTTATGAAATACTGCAAGAAGAAGTGAGGGAGCAAATGAAAGAGGCAGTCATTAAAGTGAGAATGAAAAGGATGACATCCCCGTTGCTGTCAGTTGTGGTATAAGAGAAAAGCTGTGCCGGGTAGGAGGAAAGTAAATGAAGAATTGTGGAGAAAAGAATATTTTTAATTGACAAGATGTTGTAGCTATCAGGTGCAATGAGTAGCTTAGTGACCAAGTGCAAATCCATATGCTAACTGCTGACATAAATTATTTATTCTGTTTATCTATTACCTCCATCTACAGGAACAGAGCCTCAAAAACATGAACTTATTAGGCCGCAAATGTAAAACACATTTTCACTGTGGCTCAGCTTCTTTGGGGAAGAGAGGGTGGAAATTTCAAACCCCCAAACAAATATGTCTCTTAATTAACTTTTCTCACCATCTGTGCTTACTTATAGCTGAGGCAAGCGGTACCAGTGACTTGTGAGATTGCTTTCAGTGCTGCCTCTTTAGGCCAGCTTTTCAAAGCAGCAATCACATGCAGTTAATTCCGATCAGATCAGCTTATCAGCTCAGTTCATTGTAGCGCTTTCATAATCATTCGTGTGTGACAGCCCATTAAAACTTGGCCAGGCCTTAAAAAAAAAAATCACAAAATCCACGAATGTGTTTTACGTTCAGCCTTTGAGGTATCCAGTGGATTTGTTTTGTGTATTAACCTTTGAAATTGAACTTCTGTGAAGGGTTGTAGGGAAAAGTCACCGGTAATACATTACTTTACCCGAAGTAGTTTACTGTATTTTACCTCAAAGAGTAGTTTTATTTAAAAATATATATATATATAATGCTGTGATAATTGTGTTAAATGCTGTCCATGGCTCCGCTTGGCTCCTGCAAAGGTACAATGCTGGGGGTGCAGCCCGCCAGACCCAGGCGGGCTTATGTGGAGTGTGTGAAAGGCCACTGCCCATGGGTGGTTCAGGTTGACCAACTGAGGTTTTCCTTTCTGGAGGACTTTTGGTGGATGGCAATTACAGTTTGAAGTTGATTGCCCTGGTCAGAAATGGCAGGGCCTCTGCAAGTGGAGAGCACTGATAACGCAAAATGTTTCAACTGGCTTGCAACAGATATTTTTCAAAAAGTCTGGGGAAATGGAGAAGTTCCACCTAAATTTCAGTTTGGAGACATTTGGTTTCAGAATTCTGATTTTTAGGTGTGAATGTTGTTTTAATGTTATTTTTTCCTGTATCCACTACTCATTTACACATCACACATATTACGTCTTGTTATTCTTTCCCAACAGATTCATTAAAGAATGTATGGATTGATATTTGTTGACGTCTTTTATAGATTTGTCTCTAGCTTGTATTTTAAGAGAAAAAATTCAAATTTTCCACAAAAACCACAGGACAAAATATTTTTTTCTGAACTATTAGTATTAACAAGATTGGAAAAAATCCTCTGTATGTAACTCTTGTGCACTTACTTTCAATAAGAAAGATTTCTTTGTGGAAAATACAATTGAAATCTTTGAAATGACCAAAAAACACATATAGATATATATCTACAGTATTGGTAAAATATGTACTGCTGAAAAGTTTCTCACCACCTCCTAGGGCTAATAAGACCACCTGTTTTGGAAATGGGAACTCTTTGTTTACAAACAGACTCTATAGGAATTTTCTTGCTGATTCTACATTTTTATTCTTGCGTACTGAAGTGGCAGATACATGCAGAAAGAAGGTATTTTTGAATAGACTTGAAAAATACAAACCAGCTGCTGCCTTTTTTCTTTTTTTTTTTTTGAAAGAAGGGAAGAAAATTCCCTAAATTTAGACTGTAAAATAGACTTGTAGGAGGCAGTAAATACAGATCTCAGTAAATGTCTATAATTTACAGCTACAGATATATATCTACCTATACATATCTCTACATGTATTTGTATCTGCATTCATATATGTGTGTGTGTGTCTATATATATGCACATACGTGCTTCTAATGTTTATTTTGGTTTTGGTTTTCTGCTTTAATTTAGCAAATAGGAGGTCCGTGGTTCTAATTTAGCTTCTCCATCTCATTTTCAGTGAGCCAGACAGGTTGTCTTTAGGATTTGTTAGTAAAGATGATGAGTTCCTCCAGGCTCCAGAGAAAATCCTGGTTAGGGCTTGAGAGTAGATGCTACAAACTGCCAACCTGTCACATGTTTTGCAGACACCCGACACTTTCATTTTAAATAATTAACATGCTCAGGAGACTTCCTTGTTGTATTGCAGCCCCCAAGGGTGAAGAGTTTTGGACTAGTCTGAACAAATACTGCTTCAAGTAATTTTGCTGATGGAGTCTTTATCATCTCTCTTAATTGTAATTGAGGGTATTGATTTAATATAAACCCACCCAATTTAGTGAAGGCATAGGGGATGAAAATTTTCCTTTTGCACTTAGACCTACCTCCTTGCCTTGAAGTTTTATTTACACCACTCTTGCAAAAGGGATGATATTCAACAGCACTGTCAACAGCGACTTCTGTTTACAAAGGGAGCTGGAAGAAATGCATGTCTGTGGGAAACACTGATTTGTCAAAATTGAAATGTTCTTTTGATGAAATTTCAGGTTTTTTACCCTTAACAAATTTCAAATGTTGTTGCTTTACTGGAAACCCAAATGCTGACCAAAGATCATTTGTCCCTCGCTGTTTTCTGGCGTATGTTCCACCAGCGATTTAGACACTTTGTTGAGAGCGCATGATCTAAAAAAGACCAAAACCCTAGAGTTCCTTGCATGGCCATGACTAATCTGCTAAGCAGTCTGAATTTTGATCTTTATCACCTCTGTTGAAATGTTTGCTGTTGCTTTTATTAGCTGGGTTTCCTTTATATGAAATACCTTGCGAGATAATGTGATCTGTGTGTCTGTCTTGGGCCTGTTTTCCAGTCACTTCTCTACTTTTGGCCAGTTTCAAGATGAAGGTTACTGCGGGAGGACTTACTCTATGTTGGGGAGATGGAAGCATTGTGTGGAAGGTGTTCCCACAGCACACATGAAGGAGGGAGCTAGAGTTTTTGAGAAGGGAAAAGGGAAATCCACAAGAAACCAGGCTTTATTTTTTTCTGCTACTCAGGGAACAACTCATCACAGTGCTCTCTTCACTTTTTCCTGGATAAGGACTCTATTGACCTCAGAACTGTACCAACATACTGTAAAAGAAGGTCCCTGTCCCAAAACATGTAACTAGATGGGACAGAAAGTAGGAAGGGAAGCAGGGGCAGTGATAGAAGGGATCCTACCCAAGGTCATGCAGCTGTTGAAGGAAAAGAATGTCAGTAGGCTTTGGTTTTCTTTAATTCCAAGTTGGTGCCTTATCTGTCAAACCAGGCGTTTTTTCTGTATTTTTCCAAGTATAGAACTAGGCAGTGTTTAATTTTGTTCTAAGATCTGTAACTATAAGGTGATGGAGGTGTTTCCTGAAGAGCAAAACTTCTAGCTGAAAGCAGGTATGGTTAGTTATGTTCTTTGCTTTTAATCAGTGTCTCTCTTCTGTGCTATATCAGGTTCTCATTGAGGATGTTAAACACTGACATTTGTGCTTTTGGGACAGAGACACATGCTTTCTGCAAGGGCACCTACTCCCAAGGCATCACTCCTTTGTTTCTTTGTTTTAATTTATTTGGGGGCTATCAATATTTTAGTATAGTTTTCCATGGTGTTCCTCTCTATAGCTGCAAGATGGACTGCCTGGATTTTGCCAGATAAACTACCTTTAGCTTCCACAAGGAGCAGAATATTTTCCATTTGGTCCATTCATGTGCAAATACCTATCTTCCTTGGGTATACAGGCAGCTTCCATGCAAGAGGAAAAAATTTGAAAGGGCCTGCGAATATCGCAAAGACCTTTTGCAGAGATTCTCAACAGTATTTTCACCTTTCGTGCTTTTTTCTCATTTTTTAAGCATTAGCCCTTTGGCATGGTCAGGTGCTAGGAATCTCCCGGCACCAAAGGCAAATGCTCTGTTGAGGCTCTGTCCTTCTGCCCTGGTGACCTTTCCTTGGATGTCTGCCAGCATGGCTCTGATGAAACCAGAGTCGCTGCAGATCTCTGCCGAGGACTTGCAGTCAGTAAGAGCAAAAAACTCAGCCTTTATGTTCAGCACGGTCACAAACGCTCTACGGTTGGACTCGACAATCTTAAAGGTCTTTTCCAACCTACATGATTCTATGATTCTATGAAACAGTGTGAAGGTTGTCAGGAGATCTAGGTTGCAGTCTGTTCCAGCATGTTCACTTCTGCTCTATGCTAGGTTCTACTACTGCGTCTCTGTGTGGTCTTGGAAAAAACATGCAGCTTTATTGGTTCCCCCATCTTACTTTATGTCTTCATTTGTATCGTGTAAATGAGAAAGTTTGCCCACAAACACTTAGATGTGCAGCTGATTTTTTTTGTATTGTCAATGACTTATTTTAAAAGTAGGCTCTTTTAAACTTCTAGAAAGCACCTCAATTTTTGCTTTCTTATCAGGGTAGTCTTCCCTTTCTTCAGAAGCTGCACTAGTAGAAATCCTCATGTTGTATACAGCTGGATGAAAGGTTGGATTGAGTTGTTTTCCTACCAAACTATAAAGAGATTTTCTTTTTAAATCTTTCTTTCCATTTGGCCGCTACTTAATGTCTTTTGTCTGCTGAAGGAGGACAGGTGCAATTATTCACCTCTGAGTCCTGGGAAAGAAATTGTAATTCAGCATGGTCTCTTAGAAAGGAATGTAATTCATTGCCCCACATACAGTACATTATGCAGGTCAAACAGAATTGTGAAAGCTGTAGCATCGTCAAGGAGAGCATATGATGAACAATGCTTGGTACCAAATCAGGCTGTTTATCTTAATACTTTATTTGGGAGTAGAAAAGTAAAAGAATTAATTATAGACTGAAGCTTGATAGAATTGTCTTGTCAGTCTTTTAAGGACAAAATCTCTCGGCACTGCTACATGAGGAAAAGGATGTGTGAAGGTTCTCTGACTAGTTCATTGGGATGTAGATTTTAAAGCAGTGGTAGTAGATCCATCATTATTTAGATCATTTAATCTTTTTTTTTTTCTTTTTTTTTTTTTTTTTTTTTTACCATGATGAAAATGGGGGCCAAGACTTCAAAAATGTAGCACAGAATTTGTTTCTGAAGAGAGGAAGGTCTCACCCCTTCCTTAAAGAGCAACGCTGCCCACCACTGAGTTAAGATAATCGGTCTGACTAAACAGAGGTTTCAGCCCAGAGTGAATATATTCAATAGATATTTAATAGATTAATGATGGAAGAGATCTGTTTACAGAACAAAATTCTGCACTGGGTAAACTAACAGAGTTTCTAGCTGTGGTCCCTTACAACTGCAGAGCAGCTGTGTCCCAGCATACTTGTTGCTTGAGAATTACACAAAATGAACAGATTTAATTTAAAGATATTTAGTTCAAGTTTCAAGATCTTTTTTCTCACCTGTGGGGAAAATAAGTCAGGTTACTGTTTGTGTGTATTGTGACTAAGTCTTTTCATTGCAGTCCCTATTTTTACTTGCTGATAAGTTTATGACACTTGCACCTTTCTAGGAGAAACCTATCAGGTCTGGTCTAGTTCTAAAGGCACGTTGCCACAGAATTTTGAACAGAGTCCTTTTTGCTGCTTCATAGTCGAAGTAGTCAGATGCACATTTCCCACCTTTGTTGAAACAAATAATTTAATTGTCAAATCTTTTCCTCTCCCTAAATGCAAGACAATGATTTATAGAATAGATACCAGTCTTTTCAGGCAGTTAAACATTCATGCTTTTTTTTCCTCCCCTCCTACACATGATCAGTTAATTGGGGAGCAGAGAAATAAACTTGATGCTTTCCAGTAGAGGGTGTCTGAAGCAGATGTTTGGTCATTTTGATTCTTCTGAAATGCAAAATGGAGTAATTTTGTGATTCTCTGCCATGGCTTTTTTGTCCTCTTTTCTTGCACCAAAGGAGTTAATTCGTGGTAAAAAGGGCAATAGAAAGAGGACAAAGCATTCAATTTGTTGTTCTTACAGCCAAGTATCATACAATAGGCAAACTGAATATGGAAACTGTATCTGCTTATGGTAAGATGTATAATTCCCTTCAGAGAAAATACAGACTGCTGTGTAGATCTGAAAAATGCTCAGAGTCTGGGAATAAACAGCTGTGCTGCTGTTCCAGGACTGAGTGTACCACATGACAATCACTCTGTTTCTCTTGAAATGTTAGTGAAGTAGAAAAAAAAAAAATCACATAACATTAATAAAAGAAAGCCAAGCATGTTAGCGCTTTTGTGAAGGCTAAGTTGCATGGCTTTGTGAATAACTTGTTTTTAAAGGGCAACCAGCATTGAAATCGTGTTAACTGACTAAAAAGAAATTAATTGATTTGAAGGACTACATCTAATTTTTGGTATTTTACTCTAAGATGTTCTGTGTGAACAAACCCTTTTGCTAGTCTTGTTAACATCATTAGGGGTGTTTGCATTGGTGGTGGTCTCTCTGGGTAGAGTAACTAGCATGATTAAAAATATTTTCCCTTATTGAAGAAAAAAAAAGGGAGAGGGAGAGGAAAGATTTTTTTCCTCTGAAAAAGGAATGATAAACCCACACAGAAGGAAAAGTGCCAAATAAATTATGTTTTTGGGGAAACAGTTAAACTGTCTATAAACATGTCAAATATAAAGAAGGAGGGAAAACCCACCAGATATAATATCTTTCAGCAAAAGTGAACTTAGATTGTTACCTGTAACATTCTTAAGGAATTTTGTTTTCACCATATTTAAGTTAGTCCTAAAAAACCCAACACCCTACCCCCCACCCCCCAAAAAAAACCCAACAAAAAACCCAGACCCAACAGAGATGATGTTCCCACTCAAGGAATGCTTTTTAAACTGACCTTATACATTTTTAAAAGTCATATGTCTGGAGGAATAAAACCATCTGATTTCCTACACCCAAAGTGAAAATACTTCATTTTGATTTAAACTGAAGTGAATCAAATGTAATTCAAAAGCAGATGTAAATAAGGCTAGCGATGACAAAGGGATGAGTTGCTGGTCCAAACAGGGAACTGGAGGAGAAACTTGAGAGTCATCCTGTGCAAATTACATAGCTGGAAGGAGAAGTCTTTTTCTTGCTTTGCACAATGCTTGCGTTTTGTGAGGAAGGGAAGGTTTCTTCAACGAAGTGCTTACTACAATGGTGTCCAGCGATGGCTGTGGTATCAGCAGATCTGCAGCTGCATATGAGAGTCCTTGCAGTTATATTGGACGCTTATAATGCAGCTTCCAGTCTGAAGAGGTGATGGTGTGTATCGCTATGTAGAATGTCTCCCACAGATATTTCACTTTTGCTTTTCCCTCTAAAAAAACCCCAAAGTATACACTCACGCTTTCTATGTAGATGATACAATTGGCCAAGCTCTCAGATGACCAGAGGTGGTGATGTCCCATTGGCCTCAACCAAAACATTCCTGTTTGTGTTCATTGATGGTCTGATGAGCAAAAGCAGCCAAAGGGTGTGTTTGACTCTGACGTGGACTTCTTTGTCATGTACTTAAGTCTGTATTATCTATTGCATCGATACACTGAAACAAGCCTGGTTCCTGTGGTTCTAAAAAGAGGCAAATTTGCTCTCTGAGTTTTGCCCTGACCATGTTGCTTTAATCACATACATATGCTGTTTTGTTCTGTCCCCTTCTGGTTTTTCTTGAGATCATGGGAGAAGGGAAAATACCTTTTTCACATGAGGCAGAGTTTTTTTGGTTTTTTACACTATTTTCTTTCCTATGTTTTGTTCTTTCACAAGTGAAGTGAATCCCCCACCTACCTGTGGGGATTTTAAGAAAATAATCTTTTAATGTGGAAGTGTTTATGTTCTCATTAAGGGGTGAACATAACATTGATTTCCTCTACCCTCACCCAAAATCTAATTGCAAACTGTAGTGGCTGGAGATAAGTCTGCTCACCAGGTTTAATGGTGTTTTACTAGTGTAATTAGGCTTTGAGTTTAAGGTGTTGCATGAGAAGAAAAGGGCTTCTCAATAGTTGGGTTAAAAAGGCAGGGAGAAACAACAGCCGTAAGGGCACTTTCCCATGTACTTGAGCATGATTAAATGTAGCAGGGGGTTCTTCCTTCACTGAGTAAATTACCTTTGTCCCACGTGTATATTGATATAAACTTTAAACATTTGGCTTTGCAATATATCTCAGGCTGCTTCTCTCGCTGCTCAGGGTCAAGAGAGAAATTCATAAATGCTGACAGGAAATCTCTTTCTAAGTATATGGAATAGGTGTCCAGTTTCTCAGATAAACAGAAGATTAAAATTGTCAAATTCTTTGTGTGTTTACTTTTAAACAACATACACGGCAAATGAAGGAACCTTTTCACCAGATGTATATTAGTACGTCAGATGCCACATCATTTCTCTAGTGTCATACATACAAAACCCCGCGAAAAATCTGCCTTCCTGTACAGATTGTTTCAGCCTGGTACGGTGATTCAGGAAAGTGTTGGTTTAGGTTATTTGTTACTATTTTAGAAGCCAGAAGATCTAAGCCTTCAAGAAACTCTACCTGACATTGCCAGATGCTACCGAAGTGATAGTCGCATCAGGGTGCCACAGGGTTTTAATGGGAAGAGTGCGTGTTTCTTTTACAGTGTAGGAAATGGAGAGCAGTTCATAAACTTTTTCATTTTCTCTCCTACTCTCCCATCTCTATCCATCTTAAAATATTTTTCTTCTCTGTAGCATTATGACAGATTTAAGACCAAAGCTGAAACATAAGGCATAAATAAATGAATACATGATCTTTTTAATCCAAATGTAATTCGTTAAAATCTGTTCAAAATCTTGTCTAATAGGCTAACCTATATTTTAAAATTCTTCAAATCTTATTCCTTGTATCTGGAATTACTTTAAACCATTTGGGACTGCTAAATGTTGGATATTTATTAAGTAGAGTATCGATATATTTATATTTTTACATTTTAATTTACTAATATTGAACCAAATACAAAGTTTCCTTAAAGTTTATGATTAAGATGGCAAAAACTTGTGATGTGCTTTTCAGTCAAGCTGAAGACATTTTCTTGGATCCTATTTTTATAACAACATGACTAACAGTTCAAAAGAAAAAAAAATGGTTCAAACCAGGGTGCGTAAATTTTTAGGTACTAAAATGGAACCAAACCAACTCTAACAAAACACTTCTGGACGTATTCACTTAGTCTATGCTTTAGTCACTGTGCTTCCCGTGGGCTTATTCCTTCTGAATTTGGGGTACACAGCCTTCTCTAGGGAGGCAAGAACGAGGTGGGATTTAGGCCCATGAGGTTGTGCCATCTGGTGACAATTCATCCCATGGAAGTCACTGACTACCAGGGGCTCTCATGCCACCACCAGTCAACATTGGCTCCCGAAATATCTTAAATGACATTTGCTCAACAGCAAGCTTTTTATCTCAGTTTCTGACTGAGAAGTACTTCAATGAATATCCTTGTTCGTTAACTACATACTAGTTTTAAATGTTTGTTCCATTTTAGCCGCTCTTTAAGCATGCTATTTCTAGCTTTTGCTCTGAATGCACTATTTAATAACGATGTTGGGCAGAATACTTTAGTCATATCACTAATAATCTTCTTAACCAATCTATTGTGCAGCTGAACAGATCAGGTTAATGCAGAAAGTGGAGGGGTTTGGAAGCAGTTTCCTTATCGTAAAAATATAAGACCATTCACTTGTACATCAACTCAGATTTGAAAAAAGCAAATTGCTGATCTGAACAGAAATATATGCCAGTCAGAATAAATATTGGCCTCAGTGAGAGTTATTTTGTTGGAGAAGGGGATTTGATATTCAGGAGACTCTTTAGCTGTGGTAGTTGTTGAGTATTGCTTATTCAGGCAGTAGAATTGTTGGGCTGAAGCAGGGAAAGTTTATTAGCCCTGCCTTGGGCATCAAACTATTAGATTTCATGTAATTTCGGCAGGTTTATAGGAAATATTTTACACCTTCGTGAGTAAATGTGAAATTTTGGGCATCAGGAAACTCTATGAGCATTGTATTTTTTTATACCGTTTTCCAAATAGTGCTTGGTTCTTTGAGACCATATTGTTTTTATTACAATAAGCATTATTTGTCCCTCTGTACTGTTGGTGCTCATTTTCTTTTTTAAGGAGAATATAAGGACAAGTGCTGATATAAGGTACTGCATAACTTTGTTAAAAAAAGGGGCGGGGGGGGGGGATGGTGGAGAGCTGCCTCAGACAGATGAAAAATACCTAGTGTGTCAAGGAAAATATATTCCCCAGTGTCATTTCATGCTCTGCAGGGGTCTGTTTTTTTGAGTCCAGTGCAAATGCATACTCTCAAGAAAGCCATTTTCTGCTTAATGTGGTAAAGAAGAATAAAGCAATTTTTTATTCCACTTTTATACAATCTTGTCAAGAAAGAGAGGTGGATGAAGAATTACAATCTTCAGAGATGCCATCAAGACTCCCTAAACACAAACCTTATCAACCCCAGTCTGCAATCATGTCAAATTTCACAAATTAAGCAAGACTGGATTCTGCTTTGGACATCTCCAAGGAAAACCCATGGTACAATAGGAACTAGCATGCGTAATTCCTTAAGCAGATCTCTTTTTCCTCTGAGTGAACAGTGATGAGATGAATATGGAGAAAGTATGGAAGCCCTCCCTTCCGTTCCCTGGAAGAAGTTCTCCACCACCCTTTTCACCCCCACAACATTAAAGCTTGCTCTGACCTATTTTCATATTTCGTATTCCCTGCGCTATGTGCAGGAGAGCAGGCACAGAGCAGCACTGAGAGTTCATGTGCCTGCCTGCAAAGAGAGGGAATACGATGCAAGAACAAGCTAAGACAGGAGAATTGATCTCTTCAATATCCTGGTGGCAAACACGTAGTGTTCAGTTCCTAAATGAGTCTAAACAAAAGTTCCCTGTGCTGTTTGAAATGTCGTAGGGGTTATCCTTCCTTGCCTACAGCTCCTGCTCTGGAGGGCCCCAGGTCTCCCGTAGGTTTTGTGTGATACCTGCCAGGCCTCTGCGGTTGCCCGGGGTACTCTAGGGCATCTCAAATGGCACTAGGCAGCTATAATTAGGCAACTTAATCAAGCCCTTAGTTCCTAGGACTGCTTTGCCAAATATCTAATTTTAGCTGTCAATGATGCAATGAGTGGACATTTCAGATGCTGCATAAAATGAGAATTATCACCATATGACCCACCAGATCTGCCAACCTGAATGAAATGCTCAGTAAACCGTGAAAAATTCAAAGACCAGCACCTGTAAATGGGAGTGTACACCCGAAAATGAACTTATTTTTGGCTAGTCACTTTGCTTCCTTTGGATTTTATGCATCAGAGGGGAGAGTGCTGTGCAGTAGTAACAGCAAATGAACCCAAGGAGAAAAAAAAAATAAGCCTTCCTGAGATTAATTAGTATAGACATTAACACCATTGAATATTTTGATGAATCCTTAAAAGTCTCCAAATCTCATAAAATGAAATCCTACAAAGGATTTGCTTTCATTATAGATCAGTTTAAACCTAAAAATTAAGAGAAGAATGTTTTTTATCTTGGTAGTATTTTATTAAATAAAGTCTATAAATAAATTGTAACATAGGAATAATTTTCCTGGAGTACTGCATGATAATAAACTAACTTTCTAGGATGGGTGGGGAGAGAGGTAGTAACACTATTGATTTTAATAAGCTGCCTTCATAATTCTCTGCTGCATCACTTCCAGAATGCAGAAGTAGTAATGTTTGGAATATTTCTCAATGCGATTAGGAAATTCACCTTTCATTTCTCCTCTTAAATAATATGAATATATAAATAACAGTATTCCTGCAATTGGTAAAGGAGACAAATGCATCGTCTCTAGGGAATGGCATCTATGAGAATGCTCCTACAGAAAATCCTCGCGCTCTTCCTATTGATGCAACAGTTAAAATATTTTCATGTTATGTTCCATCCCCATATGGTTTTCTTCAGTGTTGTTTTCTCAGTTGATGGAGGGAGATTCCCTAGACATATTTTACATAATTGGTTGTATGGTTGCTGTTGTTTACATTTGTTCTGTCAATTGTGGATAGTTCTTATTTCCAACTATTTTGTTAGAAGTGTTCAGAATGCTTAAAAATGCTGGAATAAAGTATATTGAACACAACCATCCACTTGCAGAGCTCTGCAAAGCTGGACTTCATCCCTCAATTCTCCTCTCGTAACCCAGCTCTGTCTCATGGAAATACCTTCGCTGTTTTCTTTTGCTTACTTTAACACTTTTTTTTAATTTATTTTTGTTAATTTTTAGAAATTATTTTGGTAGTTGTGGAAGATACATTTTCACCACTGTTTTTATTTGCAAATTGCTTTTGCCCCCTTTGAAGCAGTGCAATCTGTTGAAAGAAGCCCAGGCTCTAGAGCCAGGAATTGTGAGGTTCCCCCACACTTTGGTTGACGATGATTTTCAGATTAATTAATAAAAGGATTCTGTATCATCCTACAAGTATTGGCAGTTATCCTCAGTATTTCAATGGGGGGACATTTCCTTTATAGCTTAGGAGAACTGATGTACAGTGAAATTAGATGAGGAGCATTACTGAGATTGGCACTCGTTTCTTATTACGTACCACCTTGCTAAATGTACCAGAAGGTATTACTCACCCCTTTTTTTCTGTAGCATTTTCCCCCAAAGCAGAATGAAGCGGTAATAGTTGCCATTAGCCATCCTGATATTTTGAAACTAATATCAGTTCTGAGACAGTGTTAAACCTGTGTGCATAAATATGATTGCCTGAGGTAGGAATGAAGGTGGGCTCCCCACATGGATCTTCCAGCAGCATTTGGGATATTTTTTCCCCAACATGTTTGGTCTTTCACTTTGAAAGTCGAAGTACAAAGTCAAATGAAATCTGACCTGGTCAAGTAAAGTATTTTTTCAATAGACTTGCAGAAGCCTCCACAAATTAGATCTATGATTTAGAGAAGTTACATAGGTTTGGGGTTTTTTTTGTTTGGTTGTTTTTTTGTTTTTTAATTCCGAAAGAGTGTGCTGTTGGACATAGTAGAGGTGACATGAGAGTGAACACTTCTGAAGCATATGCTCTGCAAAGACCTATCCAATGCATTAATCATTAAAAACCCAAGTATCTTGTCTTGTAATAAAATAAGATGACAAATCTCATAAGGCAAGTTGTTGTATTTGGGCTTTCTTCATTTACTGAAAAATGACTTGGGAAAAACTACCTGAAAGTCAAACCAAAAGCAATAGATTGTGCCTGTAAGAAATCATGAAGTTCATTATGTACACAAAGATGTGGCAAAGGAGGAGACCTGAATTTTTAGTAGCACTGGATGAAAATTAAAATAATCCTGGGTCGGTAATATGTTGCAAAGTGATAGTTCAGTACGTTTGAAACTCATTTGAATTCAGCACTGATGATAAGTGAGATCTTAACAGAATATTTTAGAGTGGCTTTTCAAGTCTGTAATCTGTAGGACAGAAAGATTTTTATTTGATACCTGTATAAAACAACAACAAAAAAGTTTTTGGCTTTCTTTTTATAGGATGAATTTAGAATACTTCTCCAGTTTTATACGTTCCCATAATAACCCTTCACTGGGGAAATAGACTGTCAATTATTCCTGTTTTTCATTTCAGATTTTTACATTCTGCTTTTAACACAAAGAAGGTGAGAAATAAAACTAATTTCCCAAGTGATTTTGTTTTTCTTCATAATGAGAAATGTAATTTGTAATGTTTCAGATGATGTAGAAATCAGCTGCAGATTTAAATGGCAAATTTCCACTCTCCATTAATATGACAGTTCGTTCCAGCTGAAGAGCCACCTTTCCCTGCGTTATGTGGACATCCTGCTATCAGTCATATAAGCAGGAGGTGCTGTACTTGGGAGGGTTGCGGGGTTTTTTGGTTTGGTTTTGTTTCTTAAACTACTTATAATGAGCTATTGTCATCTATCAGGATTAATTTTAGGGTACAGAAGGAGAAGCACAAGCACTTTCCATTTGAGCTCTATTTGCTGTAAATAAATAGCAAGCTGAGAGCACTACATAAACCAGCCACCAGCACAACTGTAGTTTCAAATCTAAATAAGCATATAAAGGGAATAGCCCTGAGAATTTGATGATGAGTTGTGATCTGATGCCACAGGAAGTTTAGGGTATTGCTAAATGTTTTTGACAATAGTTTACCATCCTAAAAAAAGCAAGTTATCTGTCTGAATATCTATTAGACACAGGACACTTTGAAAAAATGAAGAATATTTATTTGCTGAAGGAGAGTTCAGTGAAGTAACCTTAGTTTTGCCTGCAGTACACTAGTAATTTCATGACAGAGTAACAATTTTAACCAGTTTGTTAAACTGTTCTCTAATTCAACTCCCCAAATACATACATTAGCTTTTTTTCTAGCCTTCATTTTCATGCAAGTAGTATGGATCTCCCAGTTTACGCTTCAGATTTCTTCTTTCCATTTTGAGGCATTTTCCCATGATATTCTTCAAAGGGCAGAGCTAAGGGCGTGCGGGTTTGGCTCAGGTAATCTGGACAGGATTGGAAGTTTCTGCCAGCGGCGTGGCAGGAACAACTCGCTGGTGAGGTGGCTTCGCTTGTTATTGCCCATGCTTGGACTCCCCAGTTCTCTTGAAGAGTTTTGAGGGTTGCGAAGAAGACTGTGACTGTATCTCAAAATATTACCCCAAAGATAGCTTGATTATCTGGTGAGAAATTACCCTCTAGCTGCTGTTGTGTTTTGTTTTCATCTATTCAGAGCCTGGGGCCCCAGTGCACACAGCAAGCCCCTGCCAGGCTGCCTCTGAACTGGAAAAGAGCAAAAAAGGCCATCCTTGCCACAAGCAAGTTATGGGCCAGCACAAGAGAGAGCAAGCAGATAGAAAAAGACGGAGTACTGCAAAGAAGCCATGCAATGGTGTTGGTCAAGGTTACAGGCAACTGGTGACATGGGAATGTAAGATGAGCAAAACAAAGGTCTGTCTAATCCAGTTACCTCTTTTCACCAGTGGCAACACAGATGATTAAGACATGGTATGGGAGCAGGGCAAACACCTAGTGCCAGACACTGCTGCCCTCCCAGCTTCCGAGAGCTTGTGGATGAGGCGCTTTCTGAGCCAGAAGTGTTGGGTTTTTTTAACTACCAACATTTTTGGAGGCGTCGCAGCAATTCTAAGGAAAGATGGGAAGAACAATTGTTCTCAAAGATCTTTATGGAGTACTCCTCCCGTGGGCAGTTCCTGTGAGGGACAGCCTGAGGGAACCATGTATTTTTGAAAATTTAATACATGGTTAGGGGGGACCAAGATTAAAATTGCAAGTAGGAGCTGACTTACTGGTACAAAATGAGAAAGAATACATAATTGTTGCACGTGCGAGTGAGGGTCTCCTTAGAAAGATAGATTGCTGTTGTTTATGGTGGAAGTGAAATGATTCACTTGCCTGTATTGAGATGCCTCTCTTTCCTGTAGTGTTTGAAGCGGACAAGACACTGCCCCAAGCAGTAACGGCTGTAATAGCCCATTAGTTGTACCAAAACTGAAGTCAAGCTACCCATGGGCTGAAGGGTTAGGAATTGAATAGCTAAGATGGTAGAAGGACTTGAGTGCCTTCTGAGGTTTTACTTAAGCTGCTGCCAGCTGACTCGATACCTCTCATCTGAACAAACACTTGAACTGAAAATATTTCTGTCTTTTCCCAGTGAAGTGTTTCATTAGTCATCAACAACTTTTGGGTGTATGTACAATCACCTTCACGAACAAGTGTAACAAATAGCCTGAAATCTGAGGAGAAATTTTTTTTTTTTAAATCGTAGAATGTAATAGTTTTTAAAAAAACCTGCTTATTCCCAGGATATTTTTCTGAATAAAATTGAAATATAGCAAAGTCTTTGTTTTTAGGACAAAACATTAGGTTCAATTTTAATCATGTCTTCAGAACCCCTGGACTGCGTTGTCAAAGTATGAAGACTATCAATATGTATGGAGCACTGTCACATTAAGTAAACGTTTCCCAGTACGTCTGTTATCTTCCTCCTCTTTCTTTTTTGAGTAATATAATATTCAGTGAGGTAGACAACTGTCCATGCTGGTAGGTATGCGAAGGAAAAGAATTCATTTTTAAATTTAAATTTGAGGAAAAATAATTAAATAAAATGCACAATTAAAATTAGATGTAAAATAAATAATACAGAAAGTGTATATTAATTATAGACTATAGTTACTCAGTATCGGCCAGATTTTGGCTAAATCACTTTGCAAAACAGGCCCTATATTCTGATCAGAATTTTGGTCCTTGGCAGATAATAATCTTTCCTTCCTAGCAGGTCACTGACAAATTTCGTATTTCCATCAATTCCAAAATGTTTACTGCTTACTGCTCTATCAGTTAGCTCTCTTTGAAATGCGTATACCGGGACATCCTGGGGCTTCAGAAGAGAGCAAGGTCAACTCAACCACAGTGTCCCGATCCAGGTGCCTTGGAGGGTGGTGGAGAGATGTTCTCAGCTGTGCCTGTGGATATGCAGGAGCACCCAGACAGGCCCAGGCCAGCCCAGAGGACAAAGAACAGACTGTTAATAGGATCTATGTAGTGATCTTTCCACTAATACGCTTTTCAACCTTTGGCAGTGTATGACTTCCTTATCCCAGTTACATGTAAATCATAGTATTTTGTAACTGCTGATGACCTTAAGATTTTTCAACCTTGCCATGCTTTTGGTCTATTCGCTATCTTCTAGCAATGGGTTCCATGGTTTATTTATGCTTGCTGGGAAGAAACATTTAATTAATATTTTGGTGGGTTTAAACCTGTTGCCTGAATTGGAAATTATGTATTTTGGATATCTTGCAGTGGTCTGACTACCATTAAAATAGGAAGAGGGTATGTTATCACACAGCAGAAATAACTATTTTGTCCTTTTCTACAGGCAAAACTTAGGATTTCTTGTGGTAACTATGTAGTCGTGAGCTGTATCTACTCTCTCTCTAACCAGCTTTACTGGCTGGGGGTGAATCCCAGGGCCTTGGATCAGTCTCTAGAAGATTTAAAAAAATATTTCAGTAGAATAATAGCAGGATCATTTATTTTTAGCACAGAGTGTAGCTAGTGCATTTTATTTTGAGATACTATTTATAGACTGTTTAATTTTTTTCTGAGACCCAGCTTGAATTTACACTCTTACTGCTCAATTAAAATTTGTTTTGTGTAAGCTTAGCTATATAATCAGCTAAAAGAAGCAATGAATTTCTATAGCTTCTGAAGTTTGCAAATGATTTCTTTTGGTTAGTGGCTGTCTGCTATTAAATCACTTCAAAGCCTTGGTATGATCCTTAGGTATGGCAGATACAGGATCATTTTTAAAAGAAGTTGTTTGGAGAGTAGTAAGAATGTTGACTTTACAGAAATACAGCTTGGGTGAAATTTGTGCTAAAATAAAATCAATTACCCTCTTCCTCTTGAGGAAAGATGAAAACCGCATTACACTTGGTGGTCAATTTAAATGACCATTTCTAAGGAACCTATTCTTTATTAAATATCTTAGGGACAAGAGGAATAGGAACAGTTGAGGAATGTGAAATAGGTCCCTCTAAGAAAAATTGGTTACTTAACTAGCTAACTAGGAGGAAAGATGGAAACTATGTGTTCATTTGCCCCAATACAATTTCTGAACAACTTCTGAAGTTGATCAAGTTTCTGTGAATTTATTGGTTTAGACTGTGGAATGAGGAGATGGGGATTTACCTCATGGAACTTCCCCAAAAAGGAAGTTGAAGTTTTTTAGTACAAATCAAAAGGACAGAGGAGTTCTCAATTCTGCCATATTAATCTGAGTGTTAAGAGAATCCTTTTTTAAGGAAATTTTTCTACAATATATCTGGCCTTGCATTTGAGCAATGTCTTATCTATGCATGAGGCAGGAGCCAGTCACTGTCAGTCAGCTGGTTTGCACTTCCTTGCTGCTGTGCAAGGCAGCCAGCAGGAATTCAGTAAGATCTGGCTGCTCAGCATCCAACTTGCTCTTGTGTGAGGTAAGCTTGTAGGATTTCAGTGCAGGCTCCAGCTCCTGCTATCTCACCAGCACTTAAAAGTGGGTTGGGAGGGAGGAGGTTTGGAGAGCAATGATCATGAGTTGGGAAATCAGATTTGATGGGAGAGCAGAGGAGGATGTAGGACAGGCYGAGTTTCTCTTTTACCGAGGATATAAGCATGTTGAGGTCTCCTTGAATTCAAGGTCATACTTGCCCTCTTAAAAAAGATGTGTACACATGCAAATAAATAAAAATCATGGTCTCCTTATATTCAGGTAAAAATAGTAATTTTACTTTTATATAATAATTTGAAGCAGCTCTTCTGCTTTTGATGGAGTAGCTCTATATTAATACATCTGAGTTTAGAATTTGACCCTATCAGTATAATGAAATGATCTTCCTATTGAAGCATGGCATACATCACCGCCTGGAGATTCCTGACTTTCAGTGAGAAGGAAATTGGGCTAGCACTGTGCCTGCAGTGAGAGGGATGCTGGTCTGACTGACTGAATACTGATTCAGTCTTTTCAACTTTAGCTTCTATGGTACCTTGAAATCTTTGCAGAATTTCCAGTCTTTGTTTCCTATTAGTAATCCTTAGGACAGCTGTTGTTATGTGCCAACTTAAGGGATAAGAAAGCAAATCTAACTTCCAGGGTCTTATCTTTGCCTGTGTTCCACAAAAACTGTGGTGGTTGTCCTGCAGAAAGGCATGCATGCAGAGTCATTATTTCCTCACTTGAAAGATGAACTACATATTACTGCCTGATGGAGCTTTTTTTCTTTCTTCTTACTTTTCAGTTCACATGCACAACTTGGGTTTTGATCAGCTTGACAAGTTCAAACTCAGCCTGCATGGTGGTGTTTATTGCAGATTTGACAAGAACAGAGTACTTACGACTGGCAATATTCTCATATTACATGCGTATTCAAACGTTTTACCTGACTCAGGTGCTTACTGCTTTTATAGTCTTTCTGGCCAGCCATCACAAGTGCCTGGTAATTTCATATATTCCTTTTCTACATCATTCAGGTAATCCTCCATTGCTGCACAAATGTCAACACTTATTGATGAAGGAGACTTGGGGAAAAGTATTTATAATGCAATCAGAAAGGGGCTTTCTGTGGAAGCAGTCATGGTTGTAGCATTATACCTACCCCGTGGTCCAATGAACTTGGCAATGAGTGAAATACACTCTGAAAAAAGAAGTAGAAATTAATATACACAGCCAACATCTGGAGATCAATATAGTCTTGGACCCATCTCAGATTTATTAAATGTGTGGACAGCACTATGGATGTAAAAGGAATTTTATAGACAGATAGATGTATCCGTATTTTCAAAACTGATAAGCAAATTTGATCCTCAGTGCTTAACAAGAGGCAATTCAAAATGGGTTGATTTTCTAAAAGTGCTAAGATACCAAACATTAAAGATTTGGTCTCTTTTGGGGATTTCTAATTGAACATTTCTCCATAATGGAGGAAGAACCAAAACAAGTCAATTTTTATTTCCTAGTAAAGTTCTTGGTCTCAGGAGCTTCCACATTATATATGATGTCAAGAAATAAATGAGAACTATCAGCTGATGGTAAGGTAAAACAGACCACAAAATTGCACAATAGGGCTGTGAATTTTTGCTGGACATGTATTGGTGGTATGGAAAACAGTCATCTAATAGCGGTTGCCACCTCGACTCAGGTATCCTATCCATATCCTGAGATAAATGAACATGAAAATGTTTCAGATGCTGTCGTTAATACAATACTGTGTGCTCTGCCTTTCACACTGTCCCTTGTTTTTTATATAGTTCAGCATAATGAAAACACCAGCAAAGCAGTATGAGTTGGCTGTCCAATGTGAAAACACAGTTGACACCTTAGTTGGACACCTCACAAAGGAAAACCAGCCCTGAAGGTTTAGCAAGAATCTCAGAAGATGTCACTGCTAATTTACGCAAGGCAAAACAGCAGGAAAATGCCTTCCTCGGGGAAGATGTCCCAGTGTTGTCCCAAGACAACAGCGGAGAATCTGTTGTCTTTGAAAAACAGATCTTAAGCAGGGAAGAAGAAAGACAACTGGGAAAGCTGACCAGACTGAAAAATTATGCAGTCGTACATTGCTGCAAGATGGATGTCAAATGCATTTGCTTGTTCTTGCTAATGGAAAAAGCTTTACAATAAACAGGAAAGTCACGGAAAGGGGTAAGAAGCACAGGTTTCTTCCTCAGTAATTCTGTGCGTTAGGCAGAGCAGACTATTCCACTGCTTGCACTGGGAAAAAGAAGGACAGCAAGGGCAGTCCAGTCACAGTAGATTGCTGATTTGTGCAGGGTTGCAAAAATAATGGCAAGTCTGAAACTGAGCTGGAATTTGTGTGGCTTGAATTCATCTCTAGTTTCAGTCAACAGGGACTGTGCCCTTCTCAGCATCATTCAGTGGCTAAGCCTGCAGTGATTCCAAGCCGGTGTTATTTTCTTCTCCCCGTCATTTTAGGATTTTGCAACCATAGTTCTATTTTGTGCTAATGTTCATTAACCCCCCCTCTTGGATAATATGAGTTCTCAAAAGATGAAGCTTGTTATACATTTAGACACATCCTAACTATTGATTAACACACTTGTGTACTCTAGGAAGTCTGTCGCATTGCAAACGTACTGCAGGCTGTATAATCTACTTTCTGACTGAGTGAGAGAAGTAATGGCTCTCTCCCCCACTCCTCCATCCTCTGCCTCTGTTATTTACCAGACATCTTAAATTTCTCTTAAGGTAAGACTGATGACTGCCCTTGGCTCTGGAAGAGTGCAGGATCCTGCAAAAAGGCTAGCATGAAGAAACAGTCAGGAAAATTTGGTACATTTTCACTGTCCAGCACTTCGGGTTTTCAGTTCAACATAGACTAAAATTGAGTCAAAACCACTGCAGATCTGTCTCCTTCCAAAACAGCTCCTTGCCAACATCTCCATTTGAACCATTAAGCATTGGCTCTGTATTTCTTCCTGATCACTATCATGTTAGGAAGGAGAATTAAACACTCTTCTCCACTCAATTCGACAAACTGCTTCTTCAAAACTGCCCCTAGAAATTTTTGCCTAAGGCTGTTCTTCCTCTCTTGCCCTAATAGGAAAGTAGCTGTCTTATGTTTTTATCCTTCAACATGCAACCTCTGCAATTCCTCTACAAAACTAGAATCCTTCTCCATAGTTTTTTTTGTGGAATTATATCACAAAGTGTAAGTTCTTCACAGTATGCTAACAAAAACAAGATAAAATATAAAAACCTGGTATGTTTGGAAATGTTCAGTTTTTCTGAAGTATTATAGAGCATTGTTAATTTTTTTTCGACAAGTCCTAGCAGGAAGTGTACAGTGTATTAGCTACTCTGTGTTGCTGTTGGTTAGGGAATGGATGCATTTCAAATCCACCTAAATGCTTGAGGTGGCTGTCATCCCGTCGTTCCCCCCCCCCCCAGTATGATAATTTTCACACTAAAAGCAGCAAGGTACTATATTGTTTCTAACTTCACATATTTCTGTCCTAAAGGCTGCCAACCACTGGGTATAATGTTATCTGGTGCTATATATCTATATATCTATATATTTATATATATAGGTGCCATATAGCTAATAAAAGTGATTGCCTCCTTGTAATTCTCTCAGAAATACTATTTTGTATCATGCTTATTGCAGCACTGAGAGAAAGTCTGGCTGTTTTAACCTCTCACTGAGAAGAAAGAGAACTGCACCCAAGTTTGAGGGTTGCTCCTACCGTTGCCTGCGGCAGCTGTTGCTCCTGAAGAGTTTGCCTCTGTGGGTATCTAGGAAATGCTTTGCACTGTGCCTATGCTCTTTCAAAGAAAACATTGAAAGAGTTTCCTTCATCTCCAAATGGTTGTGCAATATTTTTTGCCATTACTATACTCATTAGAAATGTGTTGGGAAGTCAGGTCGGCTTTGGCATATAAGCGTGAAAGGGGTTAAATCAGCCAAATTAGATGCCAGTGATTGAAGATATGCAGTTGCCCAAAATCTAGACAGATGTACCCTGGAGTGGGTGTCCAGATGCTTTTTGAAAATCCTACTGAACTGTCATGTATCTGTTTAAGAAACTGAAGACTCTTACAATTCTGGTACCAAATATACACAGCTTCTCTCACCAGGTTTAAAGTGAAGTTAGTTTACAGATGAACTAACATCTTTCCATTCAGGTGAACTATAAAAATTTTGGTAAGTTTACCAAAGCTAAGTTACCAAAGTAACCAAGTATAGTTACCAGTTTTGATAACTGTAGTCCCTCAAATTTCTTGATTTCAAGGCTATTTTGGTTACCTGGTCTTGATTTTGTATATGATGGAGACTATGAGCACTCCTTGCAGGGAATCCTATTTATTGCAAAACCAAAGGACTACCATAGCTGTAACTGCATGTAGGTGAAGACTTGCCCAACAATGCAAGATGAATGGCACTATTGTTTGTGCTGGTGTTGACTGTTGTGGTATGTGTTCCAGCAGTGAGATCACAGCTGACCTCGCTGAAATGTTAAGCTCAGCTTTCTCTAATTTATGCACAAGGAAGTCACCTAAACCAAAAGCAAATTTAAGTCAGTTCCGTCTGGTCAGTGTCCAGAACTGTGACAAGCGCAAAGAACGTGCATCGCTTTTCTTTGAGACAGGCAGGATTTCTGGAGCTCTTTGCTAGTCAGCCTAGCTATCTTTCTGGTATAACATGGCCTCATAATGCAAGGCAAAAAGTGGGCCTTGGGCTTCTGTTGTCTGAATACAAGTGTTTCTCCTTAATATCATACAATACATGAAAGGAAGCATCAGGAAGGAAATATACCCTGTAGCATCATTCTCAAGGGAAGGTATACTTCCACAAAATGAAAATAAATGAGTTGGTATTATGATAGTCTAATACTGCGATGTTATGTACAACAGATGCATTTTTCTGCTAAGGGTTTAATCCCTTCAGGCCCATTAAGCAAGGGGAAAAGTTTAGAAGGGATGCTGTTAAAAGAAGACATTAATGCACCTTTAAAAGAAAGTAGCTGGAGCACAAATCACAGGAGAAATACAGTACAAAATAGTCAATGAAATATTTATGCTTTCCACTGAAGCTGAGTTTATGCACTTGAGGGAGAAGCCCTGTTGAGATGGGTCTTCCCCTTTGTTCTGTATCTATTTTTCCAATTGCACAGACACAGCTGTTGCTTTCACAATCACTCTGAGGTTGATTAGATTAGAAATCGTAGGCCTGCCTGCTCAGCATGGCCGATGACACACAGAAAGTTTGGATGTATTCTAAGCATGTCGTCTGGGTAAAGGAGATTTCTTTTCGTGTGCTTCAAGACATATATTGGTTCTTCAAAATTTAGTGGGACTGGATCAACTTTCCTGTCTTATTCTAAACAGAGCAAGTTAATATGCAATATAAGGCTTGTATATGTTCATGGGAAATCTCACTTGAGGGCCAAATATGCAGCTAGAATAACTTGGCATAGCTTCACTGACTTATCCAAGGCCCATGACTCTCACATTTATGTACCATTACTTTTAATTATATTTGTTCAACGTGAAGCAAAACTGCATAATAAAAAAGCTGTGAAAGCTTTTTGGGGAAGACTTTCCAAAGCAGATGGTGGAGGAAGGTGCCTGGCTTGAGAGTAAATTTTGTGCCTTTTAGAGCCCTCTATTTCTCTTTGGACTTTGACACTGAGATTGCTTATACAGGACCATTCTCCTTTTAAAACAATTATTTATGGTTACTAGAAGAATATTATTTATTTTCAAATAGCTTCTAAAAGAAGAGCAAAATTCAAAAGCAATTTTGTGCCTTGTATTCTGCAAAAGGGTTCTCATGTTTTCTCTACAYGGCTCATTTCTTCCTAGAGGGTGTTTTCCAAATACCACCCTCCTATTCAGTCTCGTTTATACTAGCTACTGGAATTCAGCTACCTACATCCCTCGCCACAACTACAGCAGCTGCCTAATGGAAAAAGTGAAGAAAGGCGTTGTTTGGGGTTTTGTGTTGGTTGGTTGGTGGTTTTTTTAAACCTTAATTTACTGCAATTTGTAAATTTGGTATTTAATATAAAGGGCAAAATGATCTTGGCAAGGTGTCCCTCTTGTGTTTCAGTTTCCTGAACTGTTTTTCAGCTCACAGTTTTATGATCTGATATAACGCCTTCACCTGCCTTTTTCATAGCTTTTCATTAAAACACACAGATCTCTTGGGCATTCACATTAGCTCTTTCATACAGAACATTTGATAATCTTGTTTTTTTGCTTAGGAGTGGCCTTTGTTTTTCAGGTTTTTTAGATTTATTTTAATAAATAGATTTAGATTTTTTAGATTTTTAGATAAATCTGAAGGTGCAGAGGTGCAAGGTGTATTTCACAATCCCTGAAATGAGTAAGCATCTAAAGTAGTTGTCCTGAAATAATTTTACAAGGAATAGCAGTAACATGCTTTGTGCATGCCTATTTCTTAAGTATATGACTAAGCTGGACTGGACATTAGAGAAGATAATTTGCACGGAAAGTCTTAAAATTGTAGCCCTCGGGAATGGTTTGGGAACATGATCAGGGGTCCACTGAATAACGTTTTTATTTGTAATGTCAAATCAAGAGCATATGTAACAGTGAAAACCATTCCTTGAGAACTGTCAAATCTAATCTTTCTTTGTTTTGCTGCATTAATGAGTAATTGATATATAAAGAAAGGAAATGTAGTAATTCCCCCTTGAAAAGATCTTCTGCTTACTATTTCAATAATATCTAATGCTCTATAAGAGCCTTTTTCTTCCTCAAAATGTGTTAAAGATGTGAACTTATTTAATCCATCCATGTTAACTTATTTAATCCATCCAACACTTCGCTGAGACTGGTAGTTACATACTACTATTTCTGTCCGAGAGGGAGGAGAGGGCGGGTGACTTAGGTTGCTTCATTAACTTTTTTGTGGACAGGAAAAAGGGGCACAGTTGGATCCCATTTTAGAACTAAGGATTTCCTGATTTTCAGTCTTCTGTTTACACAACTGCATTGTGCTGCTCTGACTTGAACTAAGTATTCCCTGGCTTAGGGGACCGAGGTGTTGTAGATGTAATCAAGGTGTCCAAGTTTGTGTATCTCCAGTAGGCACACCAGTACTTTGTTAGCTGTTACATGAAGTTCCTGAAAATCATTTGGTGTTGTCCAAATGGATCTCGTAGTCATGGATCCATTGCCTACTGGTTAATTTAGGACATTGTATTTTCTATGTGATTTTAAATCAAAACGCCGTAAGATACTGAACTTCGGTTTTTCTTTGACTGTGTTGAACTGAAAGGTGCTTTGAGACATTTGCAAATGATGCATTGTAAGGACAAGGTAGGATTTTTCGTGTTTACTTCTTCTTAGAACTTTTTCCTTTCTAATATTAAGGATGCTTTTTCAGGGTGGAACACAGGGAATTTATTGTGTAACACCTGTTTAACAAAAGAGGGACTTGATTAATTTCCCACTCATGGTGCTGAGAATGTTCCCCTTTGTTGTCATTTTCTCAGGGTTATTACTCATTACCCTTATTCATTCTGCTTTGATAGAGGTAAATAGCTTTTAATTCCCCCTGCCCCCAAACCTTCTTAAAGTTTCCTTTGACAGCTTGTTGTAATTATGCCCCTCATTGAAGACACAGTCATTATTCTCTGTTGCCCTGAACAAGATTATTTAAGGCTCATTTTGGATTTACTCTGTGCCTGTATGTTAAATGTATTTCCCTGAAAAATAGAAAATAGCAATATAGGGGCAGTGTGAGACAGTGGTAAATGTGATACTGATCACAGCTTGTATGTAGTTGGAGGTATTTCAGTGAACATGAGCAATGCCCTTGTCATTACAGTACACAAAAAAAAAAAAAAAAAAGGAAAAAAAGTGAACGCCAAAAGGATACAAGCAAGAAACTATACAAGCTTGCTGTAAAACCTGTTATTGAGTAATTGTTACATACAGTTTACTGTTGAGCTGTCACTGTATCCTCAGCTTTAATAAAATATGAGCCAATATTTTTTTTTTTTTGCTATATCAGTAGTCTTCTTTTGGAAGGTATCCGATCGCATTATGAATGTTATTCATAACGTTATAATATTGCATTGCGACATTATTACATCCTCATTTTCTCCACTTCAGCTCCCCAGACATAACTTACTTGGCAAAATTAACAAGTTCTTGGGAGTGTCAAGATTCTTGCTTTGCTACAGGCCTTATTGTTACTGAGACATCCCAGTGCCGAGGCATTTAACGAATAGCGCAGACCATTCCTGAGAGGCAAGGAAAGAGGGCACTGGTTCTTCATGTCATGTCTTCTCTCCTTTCCCTTACAAAAGGGTGCTGCTTGGTAAGGCTGTGTTCCTAATTGCTAAGGCTGTTAATTCTCTGACAGACCAGACAGCAGGGTTAGTTCCAGAAACATACATTTGCCCTTAAATGAACTTGAAACCACTTCAGTAACTATAATACACTAGGGCTCCCGTCCAGAACAACAACAACAAAAAAAAAAAAACAAAAAACACCTAACACAGTAGTTATGTACTTGCTTTTTTATATATATAAGTGATCACATTTGAATTATCAGCTCTTGTAAAAGCTGCAGTCACAGGTTTTCTAGCTGCACTGCATCTCATCTAAACAGATGCTTTTCAATTGGAGATAGCAGGTATCTTTTCCTTATGTCCTTAATTTTGTCTTCTTGCCTTCTCCCTTTTATGTTAGAAACGGATAATGTTTTGGTATTCTAACAATCTTAGGCTATTTAGTAGTAGTCTGATTCATTAAGGTATTGGCATTTCTAGTTATTTGAAAACAGTAACATGATGCAAGGAATGCTATCGAGATTTAAGGGAAACAATAGTTACTTTACAAGTGAATAATGAACACTAGTTCCTAGCTTATCATCAAGAGTATCTTCAGCTACACTTTCATATTATGAAACTCTTTGCTTTATGGCAACCGTATTCCTGATGGGGTGAATTTTCAAACATAGACACCGTTTTGCCTGTAAATAATCCATACAGAAATGACTGCATGTGCATAGCTTTTTAACTGGATATATTAAGTGAAAACAAAAAAGATGAAGTTTCTATAATGACATATATCCCAGGTGAGGCACGTCTACCTTGGAAAGCGGGTAGCCATATTTTTACAAAATCTGTTAGATGTAGGTAGTAGGTGCAGACAATAGATACAGACTTACAAAATGTACTTGTATAATTTACTTATTCCTATTACTTTTTGCTTTATCTAAGCCACGGAAGGTCAACACCTGCATAAAGATATATGTTGGAGGAGATCATGCATGTTGAAAAAGAAGAGGCTGAATAGAGATCGAGAAACAAAACTGGGAGTGTTATGGTGGTCTAACCTTGACACAGTTTGTGTTTGCTGGCTAGTCGCAGGGTCCATGGTGTATTGCACTTGCTGCCCGCCTGATGTAGACCTGCTGCGAGCAGCAGTTGTTTACCTGGGGTTTCTGGATGTCTGTAGCAGAGGCTGCCAGAGCACCAGCAAACCCCCTGAAGCAGCAAAGCAGTAACTTGCATCACAAATGGTGAAATACCACCTTAGCTAGCAGATTTGGCAGAATCTGCATTTGCTCTAGGACCACCCTTCCTGTAGAAGTTTACTTGTGAACTGTATAGCTACATGCATTGTGCGTGTTGAGATGTGTAACTTCCAGATGTACATACGAGTCTGTGATTTACAGTAGGGTCTGTGTGAATAATTACAACTGTTGTGCATGCACACAGATTTTTATAGGATGTTTCCAAGAATTTTGAACAAAAAGGACACAGAGCCAGTGCATATTTCAAAGATATCATCATCTATATGTGTGTTTCTCCTTGCTTCCTACAGTCTGACATCCTATAATTGGGAACAATCCCAGTCCGAGAAAGAAAATGAGAAATAGTGCAAATAATGCAGACTCTTTTTTATCGTAATGGTCTGCACATGCCAAATTTAAATGTGCACACAGATGCCACTGAAATTGAGATAGATCCAAACTCATCTCATGCCTTTAGCCTAGCAAACACTTTCCCATTTCCCAAGAGAACATGAAATCCCTCACTGAATATGAGAGATTGTACCTTAAAAATTATTTCAAGTGATTATATTTATAGGCTGTTTATGAGGCTCATTACTATGTACATGAGCACATAAATGAAATTAGCCTCACCAGAGGCGTTTATCCAAGAACACACAGGATGTCTGCAGCAGAGCCAGGAACCAGAAGATATCTTCCAAGTTTAGTCCAGTATCTTAACCACAATGCTATTTTTGCTTACTTGAGTCCCACTGTACTCCATTAGCTACCAGAAATCTTCAAGCGGAGAACTCTGCTCTGTCTTTCCTAACAAGATCACGTGTGGCTTGTGTGTTCCTCCCCATTATATTAAGACATCTCAACAAGAATATGCACCTGTGTCATCAGTCAAGATCACTACTTCTAAATGACTGTAGCAAATAGCAAAAGAAAACAAAAGGCATATGTAAAGTAAGATATTAGAGATCTTTTTAAAAAGAGTATCTCATGCTTCTGCTATAAAGAAATATCCTATTCAGAGAAATCCATTACCCCATTTAGTATGGAGGGGATAATCTACTGTGGATGTTAATCCTTTGGAGTCTATTTTAGCTCTCTATTTTGTAAAATTATTGCTTCAT
The DNA here is from genome assembly GCA_035582835.1 of Phoebastria nigripes. Taxonomy (NCBI): domain Eukaryota; kingdom Metazoa; phylum Chordata; class Aves; order Procellariiformes; family Diomedeidae; genus Phoebastria; species Phoebastria nigripes. Next base: position 1,176,457 of record JAYKAV010001433.1, on the reverse strand, counting down.
TCTCTGATAATTTTACAATTCAGTATCATTAATTTTATATATAGAAAAGGATTGATGGAACTGCTTATTGTTAAGGTTTCCCATCCTTTCCCATTAAAAAAATCTTTCTTTTCAGTTGCTTTAAGAGTAGGATTAAGTTTACCGAGCAAAAAGATTGAGATTAGCATGCAGGTCCAAGGCTTGGAGCCGTACCCACCTTCCAAGGCTCAGCAGCTCTCTCTGCTGCCAGGATATCCACGGGGCTCGCTGCTGCCATTCGGTGGGCTGACCCCACAGGGGAGGACAGGAAGGTCTTGTTGCTACCGGTCGCTCTGTTAGCTTCGTGGCCGAGGCCTGTTTGAGAAGGAGCTGCAGGTTTTAATGTTGTGGAGGAGCCATGGCAGGGATGGCTTACTTGAAGCCCCCAGTTTACATACGAGTTGGGACCAATGAGCGTATGTCTTCTGGCAGAAGCCTGGGCTTTGAGCAGGACTGTGCCAGATGATGCACAGTATTCTGAAAATGTAGGCCCTTCCTCAAAATGTGCACCAAAACCCAGTGCTGACTTTTTAGTTAATTTTGTATGTGCCTCAGTTGCCTACCTGTTAACTGGAGATGAACATAGTTCTCTATCTCCTCAGGTGTTAGGAAGATAAATTTACATGTGTTATAAAGCACGCTGTCACTGTAGTGAAAAACACCTGCTCGAAAGTCTATGCAAACATTAATAATTCTGTCTTCAGAGCAGAGTTTGAATGCTGTACAGTAAACATGGTAGGTATTAAAAAGTGATGAGAAAATAAAATATGAAATATTTTGTCATTTGGTTAGCAATGCCCATCCAACACCGAGAACAAGGCAGGGGTGCCTCACATTAGAATTCGATGTAATTCTGCAGATTTTATTCTAACAAAGAGGCTCAAGGGGGTAGTTAAGGTGGAATAAGAAGTCTTAATTCTGGTACTCCAGAAATTTTAGCTGTTTACTTTGCAACTCGTCTTTTAATATACTTTCTGTTGTGTTATATAAAGCGACTAAGGTGGAAATTTAGAAGCTCCATCGGGCTAATGTAGAAATCCTAGTATCGTATTCCAGAAATCCCGGGCTTGGTATGACACCTCTTCGCTAGCCAAAAGGAACTGGTATTCATGCTGGCAGATGTGCAACAACYGCCAGCTTGAAGGAGGAGGCCAGAGCTGGGGACTGAGCACTGAAGGTATACTGGAGCCACACACCGAGCAGAGCCACAGGCGTTGTGGGTCCTAGGGGAGATGGAGCGAGTGGCAGGGTGTGCTGTTTGCAAAGTCTGCTGCTGGAAGTGTTTTTTAATAGCTGGTTCAGGAAGCAGTTGCRATGTTTAAGAAACAGTTCTGCTGAACCGGGTCAAACTGCTTCCAGACAGTCCTGTGGGACTGAAGTGTGCAATGGCACACTGTCATCTACAGGCCTACTTGGATCATGGGTTACGTGTGGATAAGTGTTTGTATATAGAAAGCCGTCCGTCATTTCAGTTCAGAGACGGTCCTTTTCAAAGCAGCACATTGGAATTTAGAGTCTCTGTTTTCATTCATCTTTATAGGAGTTACACAACTAAGTATCCATACATCACCTGATTTTTTTTTGCCTTGCTGGTTAGTGCTGTACAAGGCTAGCTCTTGAATTAGGTGGTGGTGTGTTTCCATCATGTAAGGAGAAGGCAACTAAATTATTGCATAAAATTAGAGATATAAATACTGTGAGGTTCATATACTGCTCTTTGTAATGTTGAAGAACAAGTGAATGACTTGCTGTGACAGTGAGAACATGGGATCTCTGTCACCTTCCTCTTATAGCCAAGAACTTAATAACAGAAAAGACCAATTCAGAGGCATGCAGAGAGGGTCTTTCATTTGCCCTGTCATTCTTCACTACTGTTTCCTCCTACTTGATCTCTCACTCTACACCTGAGACACGTTTCTCTTGCTGTTTGAAGAGTGCTGAGTAGAGATTGGCTCTTATCTAATATTATTTAGTGTTAACTCCCCTTTTCCACTGAGACTGCAATGACTGCTTCAGGGTCATGTGGGTGGAAATGAGAACGTGTGCTCCACAGGTAGTCGAGTCACTGAGCTGGTCCCCCAAAGTGTCTGCTCTTTACTGCAAACAGTTTTTTTCTTTTATTGCAAATAGAAATCTCAGCTGCCAAAAGAACCACCTGCATATAAGCATGCAGGTAGTATAGTGATGGTTGCTACACGGTACACATTAGGATTCCAGTGTGAATGATGCAGATGTTTAGGGACTTGCAGTGGCTGTAAGGTGACCCAGAGTTGCTAGAACGACAAGGAGTTGGGACAGTGCTATGGGGCATTTATTAATATTACGATACTTCAGAAACAAGAGCTAAGAACTTGCTAAGAGCTGACATTTGCAGTTAAAATATGTAACGCCTGAAGAAATGCAAAAGCAACCCTTATTAATATTGGCTTTTCCTAGCAGTAAACTTGAAATATGATGATAGCCTGTAAGCGTGCAATGCCTCTTTCCAATTAAAAAAATGTGCCTAGTACCATGTCTAAGCAGGGGTCCAGCAGTGAAGGACAGCACGTACAACTAAAGTAATCGGCACAGTGTCAGATGAAAAGGAATCAAGAAAATGGTTGATGCCATGCTCTTGGCCACAACCCTAACTGAACCATTAAATATTTAATTGTGTCCTGAAGCCTCATTAACTGGGGTTTGGTTGTTAGACCAATGGGAGAAGCAAACTGCAGAATCAAGAAATTTTGACAGAACTGCCATAAACGCAGAGGCTTTAAAGCAGACAAACCAAGCCCAAGAGCTTGTAGCATGGTCCCAGCTGTTGAGATAGGAATTATGAACGTGCAGAGAGGAAACAACCAAATGCATCCCTCTCTGTCTCCTGGCTGTTGCTCAATGAKGTAATCACTCGCCTCTTCTCATACCCAGTACTAAAATTTGTTTGAAAGAGATCAAGGAAATATGAAGACTGCAGATGGTGTCTGGAGATTGTTATATATCATTACACAGGCAAAAACAATGTTAAAAAAGCATTAAGGTTGCAAAGTCAAGTGTTCAAAAGGTATAAAATTACAGAGTAATGGTTGTCTATGCAGTTGTAATGGGCTTCTCTGTGAACACTCATTATCTTTTTATTATTCATTATAATTATCCCATTACTCATTAACCTTAAATGTGGGATCACATGGAATTTTCCCCCTTGTTCTTTTAATTTAATTTATGTGTGAAAAAGGTTTTAGTGTTTAAAAAAAAGAACCTGAAAATGCCATCCCATGGCATATTGACAAATGAATTGTCAGCAAGGTTGAAATCTTTCTATTTATCACAGAGACATGGAGAGAGTCTGGGGCTGGATCACTTTGCAGCTGGGCGTAGATGATTTTTGTTGACAACAGAGGAGTGGTCAGTGTCAGGAATTTGGGGTTTACAGCCAAGATGCAGAGGGGAAGGGCTGTCCTCGTCTTTCCTTATACACGTCTCTGCCCCTTCCATCATCACCCATTTTGGCTCCTCTCTTGTCTTCTCTAGCCCCTCAAATCAATTCGGCTCATCTTAACTACCTGGTTGCCACCGCTGCTGCTTTTTTGTTCTTAATTTTACTCGATTCTTAATCTCATGTCCCATTTTGCATAGGTATTTCCAGCTCCCCATTTGATTCTTCTCCACTCTAGACTGTAACACTCACTCACCCTGGGCTCCTTTTACAACACCAGTGCCTTGATGTCTTGTCCTTGTCTCCCCCTATAACCTAGGCATATCCCCCTTTTACTCTTCAGTCTCCTTTTGTGCTCCCTCCTCCACAGCTCCTCATCTCAGTGAGTGATGGGCAATACCCCAACCCCGCAGCGGTATCATAATTGCAAAAATAATGCAATACCCCACAGTACTACCAGAGTTAGGTGCCAGCATCTCCTGCCATATCTCTGATCCATGCCTCATGCTGTGCTGCTCAGGTGAGACCAGCGCTGCTCTGCACAGCTCCTCTTTCTGTGCACACACTTCCCCACAGCTAAGATGTGGGTAGATGCCGTTCCCTGTCTATCTGCAGAGCTGGGAGGGAAGCAGGTATAAAAACTCCAGGGAGGTATTTGCTGAGCATGCAGGGACTATGTGATTTCAATGTTTCTTGTGTGGCCAAATCTGGAAAGTTTTCACAAGAAAGGCAAAAGGCACATCCCTAGCAGAAAGAGTCACCCATCTGGCCAAATTTCTGGTCCCTCTTCCACATGAAGTAAGAAACCTTGCCTTCCTTTGGGTTCCTTCCAGCCACTATCCAAGGAGAAGCAGCTGGATGAGCTTGGACATTTTTGCCTACATTTGGCACCACTTTATTCCAACGCAGGGAAAAAAACTCATATCTTTCTTGAGAAACAAGAAAAGGACAAACAGTTTGACTGAAATTTCTCACCATGAATTCAAAGGGAGGATGTGATCTACAGGATGGAAATTCTCAGCTGAGATGGTAGAGATCTGAAAAACCAGTAGTTCACTGAAATGGAGGTCTGATATCATGGGAAATGTCAAACCCCCACAGTGACAAAACACTACTGGCCCTTTGATAAAACATTCAAATAAGATGACTAGCACAAAGAAATATCTATTGCTAAAATACAACTCCCAAATTCAATGAAATTAAGTTTTGGGTTTTTTCCTCCTACAACCTCTTCACAGTACAGAAACATTTACGTTTGCGTGGTGGGAATGTACCAAATGGCCAAACAAATTGCAAATTATCTGCAACCTGAATTTGTGTCAGTATTTCAGCTGGAAAACTGCATCAAAAGATTAATATTTCACTCCTACTCGCTTTTAGTGTTTTCTCTTGTCATTCTTACCCTGTTGTATGTGAGGTGAGAAATCTTCGGCAAAGACTGTTTTTACGTTTTTAAGCTGATATATTTTGCTGCTGTAGGATCCTGAAAAGACAAGCGTGTTGATGTCAGGGGTGTGCAGCTTGCAATTGTGAGGAGAAGGGAAGCTGTGTACATCTATAGCTAGCAGAAACTTCTTTAAATCCCTTTATTGAAAAGAAGTCAGTAAGAGGTGAGATTGATTGGATCCTCAGTTTATGAGACCCAATTCTTCCCCTATGAATGAACTTAATATCCTCACCTTCTACTATGTTTTAAACTCCCTAACTCTGTCCACAACCCTGCTGAGGCACCTTGGGTGATGTGAATTTAGATGTTTATGGCACGCGGTGCTTTCTTCTCCCATCTAGCAGGATGGATTTCCAAGTTAAAAAGAATAGCTCAGTGGTATCTATTTCCTCCCCTGAATATTTTGGTTCTACATTCAAAGAACTGTGACATAAGTAAGAAAATATCAGTGGAGCCTAAAGCATCTGTGACTGAGGAATCAGGGCAACAAAAAAAAAAATGGAGAAAAGGTTAAGAAAAGGAAAGTACTTGTGCTGACAAGATAGGGGTTCGGTGGGGACAGGAGTGAAGAGGAGACAAAACAGATGAAGGATTACAGAGTAAAAATGATTTGGGAATAGGATGTTGGGAGAGGTGAATAGGGTAGAACAATAGGGAAGAGCATTTGCTGAATGTGAATAGAAATCATTATAAAGTTTCCACCATCTCCTAATAAAAATACAGTAGCCTTGAGTCTCTGTGCTTTATTAAAAACTCCAGCTGAAATATATAAAAGAAGGCAGGCAAATTATTCTCAAAGCAGATAACTTTTAGATGAAGGAGAATGTAGAGATTTGATGAGATTTTTTTGAAGGCAAAAGATATTTGACGAACAAGACTGAAGAAAAGATGCACCAGGGAGGGGAGGAAGGAAAAGAAAAAAAATTGTAGAGGAAAAAAAGAGGGAAGATTTGAGCTATAATTAGCATTTGTCTGTTTGCAGGAAATAAATGATCTCTTACCCAAATAATTTCTCTGGTAGAGGAAAGTGGCAGCCCTAACTCTGTTTTTGTTAGATGTCAGGTATCACCCTCCCTTTTGTTCTGGGAAGTTGACAAGGGTTGGTTGGGAGGTTAACCATTTCTACAGTGTGCTCTGTTCAGAATGGGCTTGGTACTGTTTAATGGACAATGAGCTATACTGCAGCTGACAAAATACAGATTTCCTGAACCAAATATATTCAGTTCAATACATTTTCTCTGGTTATGATGGACAGTAATCTGGCGTGACATAAGGTTTGATTTTGCACGGCAGGTTGCATTGGTTCTGTGGTAAATGGAAGCTGTCCATTACAAAAAATGCCATTATTCCTATAAAAGAGTGAACTGATTTGAAAAATGGAGAATTGGTTCGAGTCTCCAGCTTACCTGCACATGAAACTTTTTACCCAACTCCGAGTACTGTACTTCTCCATTTGCTATGCATTTTCTCCCTATCTGGGTGAGACAGAATTTGAGAGCTGGAAATTCCCCCTCTGTTGGGAATCGTTACGCGCAATCTTTTGAATCCATATTTAGTGGACACTTACAATTTTTCTTGTAATGTCATGGGGAAGCTTTACATGTTGATAACAAGGCACTAGAGGTCCTAGTAAGTGTTCTTATGTGCTTTCCACTTCACTTCCCGATTGTGTTTAGGTGAGGAGAAGAATAGCATTTTGTTATGGCCGAAGATTACCGTTTCTCATAACCTGTGTTTTTTCTTTATTTATAAAATACTTTGGACTGAATAGACTCTGAATTACTGTAGGGCTTACTGGGGCAAGCTAAAGTGCAGATTGCTTTTCCCAGTCATGAATTTCAATTAAAAACAAACAACTGATGAACACATTTCCCTAGAGACTGCTTTAAATAGTGCTATTTCATCTGTATAATTCCTAAACAATATTTTCCTACGTATGTAGAGAAAAAAGAGAATTTTTGCGTAAGATATTTTTGAAAACATGTTAGAGACTTTTTTTTAGACTTCGATTTTTCCTTTTTCAGGGGGACCAAGTAGGGAAATTTTTATTGCAGTTGGGTCAAGGCAGAATTTGTATGAAAAAATTAAAATAAAAAAATCAAAATTTGAACTAAACTGAAAAAAAGGTAATATTTTGAGATTTCATCAAAACCATGAAATCTGCAATAGTCGTAATGAAAAATTATTTTTACAAACACTTTTGAATGAAGTTTTGGGCTAAATTGCAAGGGTGGTGCCATAATTGTACTGCATTTTAGAAGGGGGTCTATTAGCAGATGAAATAGAAATTATTAGCAAAGGCTCCTTCAGGCCTTACTTACAGCCAGTATTAGATGAAGAGTTATTTAGTGGGCAAATAAGCCTGACAGATATGAAAGAGACAAGAAGAAATGTGTCTTGGCATGCTGGGGAGGATAAGTATGGAGAAAGCAGAAAGTATTATATTTGATAGTGATGGAATGTAGCCTGAGATGACCCTCTATTCTTGCCTATTGTTAACTTTTTCCCATGGAAAAAAATGCCACAGCCTGTGAGTTCTCTAACAGCAGCTGTCTGGATGGTGGAAGAACAAGCTGTTTACATTGTTATTACAGATTTCTGATGATGTGTTGTTTTGGTGCTCTACCAAAATCGAGGTTCCCCTGTGGTAAAATCTATGTAAAAACATAGAGATTGTTCTTGCCACAAAGAGCTTCCAGTTGAAGCTCTTGAGACAGAGCCAGAAGGGAGAGAGAAGGAGAAGTGGTTTGTCCAAGGTCACGGTGTAGGTCAGGGGCAGCACCAGCAGGAAAACAGGACTCGGACCTCTAGTCTTTCTGGGCTTACGTAAATAGGGGCATTTACCAGTGTAATCGCTCCCGGGTAAGAATGCCCACAGGAGGCGTTAAYGTGGGTGTAAGTCTAGCTGTTGGGGATGCTGGTGCAATTACGTTAGTAAATTTTCCCAGGCAGATGAGCCCCTGCTCCTGGGCTTTAACCGCGATAGCCCCGTTGCAAGGAGACCTTTTGCCAAGGAGTGTTGTTGGAAATTTAGAAAGAGGAAGGAAAGAAAAAACAAAACAGCCCTCACTTCAATTAGAGGAAAAGATAATTCCTTTCAAGTTGAGAGGCTCGACTCCTGCTGGCCTTTGTTCTTAAGCTTACCCTTGCTGTAATTTCATAGAGCAACTTGAATAATGCCAGTTTGTTCTGTGATTACCCTCAGCTGGAGCACAAAATTAATATCTCACTAAGTAATTCAGTACATGATGGGTGAACATTTAGTTAAACGTGCCCTAAAAAGCTAGGATTTTCCATGTTCGCTGGAACTCTCTCAGTGACAATTAATTGCCTGTGTTCTTACGTGTTTATGAGTCTCAGTAAACAGGCGGCATATTTACATCTCCCCATTACCTCCAGAAATAAACTTCCTTAAGAAAAAAATCTCATGTTCCCTGATTACAATCTGATTTTAAGTAAACAGAGGGTGGGGAAAGTGGCTAGTAAGCAGGACTTTGGAGGGAGGAAGGTGGGAAGAGGAGAATTTTCTCTCTCTGAAATCGTACCACATCTCATGCTGGTAGCATTAAGTTAATATGCTGCAARAGTGAAATGGCCTTGGTTAGTCCTCTTACTGTTTGGAGGTTTGTTTGCCCTTTTTATCCAACGGGTTTAGACTCAAGAACAGACGCAATATTTACTAACTTGTGATGTGGAGCTGCTATAGAAAATACCACCTTTGAAAGGCATGTCTTCTAACCTGTGCAAAATCCTGGTGTTTTCTGAAAGCCCTAAATTATTGATGTGGGATGGTATTTAAGGGTACAGCAGTGATACGCTACAGCCAATGTTCCTCTCCCGTTTCTTCACATTGCATTTCTCTGCCATCGCACTGCTTTGTCTCCTCATGAACCTCCACCAGAACTGAAAGGAAGTACCAGTCCTTCTCCCCATCAGTCGTATTTGCTTTGGCCTTTACCATGCAATGAGGGTTTATGAGGAGAGAGGAACCCACCGTTCTTTGCAATAACTGGGGCATTGCCACTGACTGGTCGTGTTACTTAATTCTCTTCCACATCACAGAATGAATTAACACTTGCAAAGCGTTCTGAGATGCGTAGGAAACAGACTGTAGACAAAAGAATAAGATACTATTATTTACTTTGGTTGTATCCATTAACATCTGCAGAAAGAGGACTTTAAGACATTACTTTGGGCTGTCTGTACAACTGGCTGCTAGTTTCATAGCACCTGTTGTACAGGTAAGAGATTATATCAGATGGAAAACACAAACAATTTGGTAGCAGTGAATGTTCACTGTTGTTCACTTTTTCCCAAAATTTTTCACTCTGCTGCTGTCTGAAGATTTCCTTTAGGATTGGGCCTTTATGTGAAAGTAGACCAATGGAAATACCTGAGCCGTAGTATTAAGATAGAAGATGATGAAGTGAAAAATAATGAAATCTAATGATAGATAGCAAGCCTTTGCTGTTGTCCAAAATCTCATACGTTAACTCTTTCAGATTTACTCTGGGCCATTCTTGGCTAATTCTAGACTTTGTTGTGCTACGATGGTTCGCACTGAAGTGTGGAGGGCAAATCTGRCTCATTTTTCATGCAGGTGGGAGGTGTGCGTGTGTGGGGAAAGCCACCCTCAGTGGTGTTTGGTCTCTTGTGAGAGGAGGACATCTGAAAGTGGTGGTGTCCCCCACCTCAGAAAGATTTTGTCGATCCCAGACACTTAATGCTGTTGTTAAGCTAAGTGTTTTGTTCCTCTGTGTCTTTTTTTCCCCACCTCCTCCACAGTTACCACATGCTTTACTGATGGTTGCACCAGGATGTATCACTTGTTAGAAATCCAGTTAGCTATCCTTAGGCAAATCGGCTTGATTAATGAACTATTAAATAGCAAGATTCTGTGTTCATCAATATAGTTTTAAGGTACCTGGACTGAAGGAGCTGACAAATCTAGAAATAAAATCAGTATTCTTGTAACCCATTGTAAACAAGCTGTCAAGCATCACTGTGGTCTCCTTTGAAATAGCTTTAATGAGTAAATAGAATAAAAGCAGAAAGAYAGTGTCAAAAATATAAGCCCAAGATAATTTTTTTTTTCTTTAACCTATTATATTGCTTTAGGTGGTGGTAGCTGTATTTCCGCTGCCCAACGAGCAAATTTTCCCTAGTCCTGACTTAGACAATTTTGACATAATTTTTTCAAAAGTTAGTACTTCTAGAATACGTATTGCTGCTTTTCAAGAGCGAGGAGCTAGAAAATGTTTGAATTGCTCCCTGATTCTGATACCTATGACTTCAGAAGGCTTTCATAGGATAGGTAAAAAGCTTATTTAAAAAACGAAAAAAAGAAAAAAGTGTATGTAGAATTGTGTTTTAGCAAAGAAGAGCCCCTGAATTATGTTCTCCTACTAGGTGTCCGCTTTTTTCTTTTAACTCACTTTTGTTAATGAAGAAGTCTGTATTTTATGAAAGGTAAAAATACATCCAAACATACGTAATTTCTGTACTTCAGGCTGCCAGGAGAAGCATTCTCTCTTTTTTTTTTGTGTCAGTTAACTCCAGGTTTCTTATCCACGGCTTTGGTTGTTGCCGAGTTAATATCCTTTGGGCACCTGCCTTCGAATGTATTTGGCTGTCTGGTTTACAGTTGATCTGTTCCCATTTATTTTATTTCATTTCTAAATTTCCTGTTGAAGAGATCCTTATTGCTCGCCTGCCTTGTGAATCTCCCCCCAGGTCGGTGACACCGGTGGCAGCAGTGCCTTTGCAGGTGCGCTGGGACTTGGCTTGCTTGCTGGATTCCCACGAGTGGGCCTGGCTTGGGCTTGATAATGAGCCTCCAATAGGAGGAAAAAAAGTTGTGAAGTTTGCTCGCTGTTGCTCACTGGGATCGAACAGCTTGTCTTTTCTTTTGAGGAACATTTAAACTTAACACTCGGGAGGCAAACTGCTATTTCAGTTTGCAAGTGGATTCGGTTATTCAAATGCACAGGCCAGAAAATGAAGGGGATTCTATTTAAACAGTGTGCTCCCGAGTCACAGATGATCTTTTTGATGTCTGTATTTTGCAAATGGAAATTTTCCGTTTTCCAGCGCTAGCATTTGTTCAGAGGCTGCGTGCTATCTAAATCTGCTTTTGTGGCTGTTCATTTGCATTTTTGCTATGCTATATTGCCTCCCGTCTTCTCCCCTTGGCCCCCCACTCTTTTATATTGAATTCCTATTTTTGCTGCCTCCACTCTATCTTGCATCTCTGAAGGCTCAATCATGCAAGGTGCTGAGCAATCAGAACAAACAGCAGAGACTGCTCAGCACCTCGTCAGGATTACAGGTGAAAAGGGAAATCCAAACCATCTGCATGTTTAAGACTTTTGCTGGGAGAGAGCGGGAGGAAGGTGGAGCTGTTACCCACTCAGGAAACAGTCTGGCTTCTCCTGCAGCTCCCGACATTTTCCTAGTTGCGAGAACTGCTGGCGCTACTGGCCAGTGCATCTGATGGGGGGTGTGTGGAAATCTTGTGTTGAAATTTTATGGCATGATGTGAAATACTCACAGTAGTCAGGTGACATAGCCAAAATGGTCCTTCCTGGACTTAAAATAATGGCCACAGCAAACCTTGCATGTTCAGATAGATCTCTTGGTCAGAATGCGCAGTTTTCTACTTCCTTAGTATTTCTTTTTTATTTCACCCTGTACACATAGGTTCTTTCTTCCCCCAAACCTGGTTACATCCACTTCTACAAGCAAACCGCTTAGAAAGAAAAACTGCGTTAATATCCTGAGGGAAAAGTGAGAAGGTGGGGAGAGAAGCACAACAACTTAATTCTGGCAGTTGAAAGAACAATCTGAAAGTTGTCGGGCTCAAAGTATCATGTACCATCAAGTAATCACTATTCACTTCTGCAGATACCAACCCTCAAACAGTCTACTTCACCCTCGGGGAAAGCAGCGTGGGGAGAAAAAAGAGCGTAAGCAAGAGTATCACTGGAGTATCACACACTACCATGAGAGACAGCGTATTTAAAGCTGAGCAGCAATATAAACCACAGGGCTGGGAGCCGGGAATTGCAGGCTTCTCCTCCCATTCCTATCTTTTTTCTTCGTTCACCTCTGGTCTGAGCTTCCGAGGGACCACATGGTACTGGCCAGCTTGGACTTCAGTAGGAATTGAAAATACTCAATAGTTTACCCAACCTGGCCTTTCTTCTGAATCTGTTTTGGCATGTTTGGAAGCTGGAGCGGTGGTAGTGCTCCACAGTGCTCCTCTGGACGGGCAAGAGTGCTCGGTTAATGCTTGTACAGTGCTCTGGGAACAGAGCACTCATTTTGCAAAAGTTTTTCTCCTGAAACACGGGCAAGTACTTGTGTAAGAGCGGCACCTTGTTCCTACCGTGTGGCACAGGACTGGTACCCAACTGCCAATAATTAATAATTATTAATGCCTGGTGACGAAAGCACAGTGTGTCTGTGTAGTATACACAGATATATAGGCAGTATTTTGAGCACGTGTATGGCTTCCCGCACTGCCCATTTCCTTCAGCTGCTTTCTTTTGCTCGTGAACTAACTGGCTATGGGGCAGTTACACGAATCCATAACAAAACCCTCTGCTTACGAGAACAGCAAACTGCCAGAGTAAAGCGTGGTATTTCCATGTTCCTGTCATGTGCAAGCACGTGCCCACAAACCAAAACACAGCTGGCAAGTCTAATTTTAGCTCTACCAGCCTTGAGAAGTGTCCCTTTAAAGAAATTCTTTTTATAATTCTTTTTTTTCTGAAGCAATTTGGTTGATAATACAGCAGCTGACAATCCTGCTGCAATACTACCGATGATTTAAATAAAAACAAAAAGAAACTGCTGCCCCACATTTTTTTCCCCCCAAATTTATAAATAGGCAAAGCCACTGTAGAAAGGCCGAGGAATTTGATGACGTGTTAAAGGCATAAGTGATTGAAAAAAAGGAGAAACGCTGGGATTTGTGTACAAGAGGAAACATTTTGTTATTCACGCACTTTCTTACTGGTGATTTATAGTCCTGTTGCAAGACATACTCTTCCTTCCAGTCTTTCAGAGGATAAATATTTGGGACCGCTGTGCTGACACAGTTCCGGTACGCCTGGGATTTGTGGCAGGTGTGGGGCTGCCCTCCAGGTGCGGGTGCCTCACCTGGCCCTCACCTGGGCCCGGGCAGCTGCGGGGCGGAGGCCGTGGGGCGTGCTGCTGCTGCGGCCGGGGCAGCCCGGCCGTTTTGGGGGGAAACGGAGCCGCGGGTAACTTTTGTGGCACCGTGGTATTTTCACACGTCTGGCTGAAGGCACCCGTAAGTCAGGCCGGGCGGGTTTCCTCTTCACCCTCTTCCTCCATTTTGTTCCAACTTTAAATAAACCAAGTCTTATATAAGCGGTCTAACAAAGTATGTATTTAATATGTCTGGCCCCGGGTCGCCTCTCCGCGAAGTGCCGGATGACGGTACGGAGTAGTTTTCTGAGGAGGCCTCGGGGGGGAGGACGACGACTTCCCCGCTCGGCCACCAGGCTCCGTGACCTTCCCCTGCCTGTTTCTTAAAAAAAA
>JAYKAV010001433.1:1148793-1162564 GCA_035582835.1 Phoebastria nigripes | reverse complement strand
TTTTGTTGGAAGGGGGGTGGGTGGGGAGCGAGAGGGGAGGGCTCGAGAGCGGGGCGAGCCGAGGAGAGGACGAGGAGAGCGAGCGGCTCTGCGGAGGTTTGGAGTTGCACTGTCTTCCCGGTTCCTCTCGCAGGACGTTTCCCTCCTGAGCCGGGCAGCGGGCACCGCCGGAGGCACGCTGCTGCCAGCGTGGGAGGCGGGCTGCTCCGCCGCGGGCAGCCGGGCAGGGGGCTTGCACCCACCCAGCCCCGCGCACACACACCCGCACACGCAGCCCCCCCTCCTCACACACACATATATGTGCGTGCGTGCGCGTTTTTGGCTGCGCTGGAAGTAGCGCGCGGTAGACGGCGAGGAAGAAGTCTCAGCAGCCTCCTCCGTCGCCCGCGCTGTCAGGAATAGCGGCGTGAGAGGAAGAAAGGCCCTGGGGCACTACACCCTGCCAACGAGTTCCCTGCACCAGCCAGAAGGACTCCAGCTACATGGGCAAACGCCTGGACCAGCAGCCAATGTACCCCCAGTACACCTACTACTACCCCCACTATCTCCAAACCAAGGTAGGGTACGGCGGGGCCGGGCGCTTGGCGGGTGATGGAGAGCGGAGCAAATTGCGGGCTCGCCTCTTCTGTTTGGCGATTTTTCCGTTGCTTCCTCGGGTTTGGTGTCACGCAGAGCCGAGCTGGTAGGCAGAAAGCAGGCATGAGAGAGGCAGGAAGGTTACTGTCTGGCCTCCCCTTCATTTCTTTATTTATTTTAATTTTTTTTTTTTTTTCTTCCCCCCCAAGGGCTGCTGGCGTCGGCTAATTCCTTTTATTGTTTGGGGAGACCGGTGCGGTTAACGCTATCGTAACACCAGGCAGGTAGTGTGTTTATTATGACATAGGATAAAGATTGCTCTGGACAGCATCAGGCACGAAACACTGTTTTGGTGGCTCTTCCAGTGATCTCTACAGTTTATTCGGAGGTTAAAAGCATTTTGCTGTTAGAAAAGCTGTCTGTGGCAACTCAAACTTTTAATCAGCTGAGGAGGAGATGCTGTGGAGCTCGGAGGAGAGCTCGGAGCTAACCGACTGTAAATCTGGTGGAGTTTGTTTCAGTGCATTGCACTGCTTTTAATATTTCATTAAATATTGAGGATGATACGGCTGTACTCTGTTGCATTTAAAAGGTCTAGAAATTGAGGGTAGCTACTTTTGGAGAGCGTATCCAAGCGCGGACTCTTCCTTTTTCCTTTCTTCTTTTCTTAATAATTTTTAAAATGCCAGCAGACTGGAAAGCAGGCCTGCATCTCCTAAAGAGGCTGAGTGAAGTCAATGCTACCTGGCCATGAGTTAGTTAATTAAAGCTTTATTTTTCTAATGCCATTGTATAATAGTCTGCTCTCTGAAAAGATTTCCTGTGTGACCAAGGGACAGTAACAAAAGAAATCCCTAAATCAAAAGTTTGCAAACCTTGTTAGGATACTGTATTTAAAAAAAAAAAAAAGGGGGGGGGGKGRGRGAAAAAAAAATACTGTTCTGAAGTGTGACCTCACAGCCACAGATTAACAGTTTCAGTCAATAAAATAATGTCCTTTAGGGGTAAAAAAAAAAATAGGCAGGACGCACACGTGTGTGTATGGCACTGCATACACATATACACATTGTGCTTCTGTGGCAAATTTAACACATGGGACACTTGACGTGTGCGTCTGTGTGGTGAAGTGCCACGGGGGAGGCTGACTTCTCCAGACTTTTGGTTTGAAGCATGTTGATCTGGCTGCAGTTCTGAAAGGATAAGTTACCTTTCTTTGTTAATAAAATTACTTTCCCGTTAATGTTTACAGCCTGACTACTGCATTATATAAATTAACTAATTGTCAAAACTGCAATTCAGGCTGGTTGGAGTTGTGATGACACCAGAACCGCTCACTATGATTACAGCCTTGTAATTCATGGCAGGGTTACCTCTCGCTTCTTTGCTCTGCTGTTTCTTTCACTGTATCATGCAGATTTTTTTTGTATAAAATTTAGTCTTTTTTAATTTTGTATTTTGGAGTGATTTTTTTTTTTTTTTTTTTTTTTTTTTTTTTTTTTTTTTTTTTTTTTTTAAATTTTCTTCCTTTCAAGGTCGATCCAAATTGCATTTTACCGTTGTGACCATTTAGTGTGTATTGTTGCTGTTGCAGCAGCAGCCCGTCACTACCTTGACTGCAATATTGCCTATAGCTTTAACTGTTTGGGGGATTGGGGGACGCAGACTGATGCTATTCCTCAAAACCTGGCAAGCCAAGGACATGAAACAATTGATGGTGTTTTTTTTAAAGAACAATAGCCTCGAGTATTGGAGGAGAAATATTGGACATTCCATGCCTTTTACTCACGTAGCTTACATTTTGCCAGTCTTTTTTTTTTTTTTTTTTTTTTTTTTTTTTTTTTTTTTTTTTTTTTTTAAATAAGCTTTTTGAGGAAATTAACCTTGTGTTTGAGCTTAAAATAGTAACAATAGCTTTTCCGTACTGTGGCTTTTTTTAACCCCATGCTTTAAAAAATAAATTAAATGCACTTTTATAGCCTGTATATAAAATTATCAACCCCGTGAAAAGTCATGTGCGTCTGTCTTTGCACATATGCACTGTTACTGTAATGACAGGTAAAATTTCAAATTAGTGATACGTTTTATATGGCATTAATTTTTCTTTTTTTCATTGCTCCACAGTTAAGTGCACACATAAAACCTAAATAATAAACACATATACACACGCATATGTATACACACGCGTACAAGTATTTCTCTTCTATACGCCTTAAGAGTTTAGAGTAGTGCAGACAGGCAGCATCTGGATTTTGTTACCTTAAAGCTAGCCATCAGCTTCTGGGACATTTTAAAGCAGTTAGATCCATTGTATGTCTAAAGCTAATAGTTGGGTAATCAAATAACGTTGTGGTGGAGAGCTGTATCTTTTATCATGCCTATTGGAACAACGCATATTAATAAACCCCTGTATGATTCCAGCTGTCCTGTGAACTCCAGCTTTTTATTTTCCCAAAACTGCTCTTTGTACCAAGCATGGTAGGATTCAGCTCCGTAGAAAGAATGTGTTTTTATGCTCATAGTCATGCACGCTGAGGGGGGGTGCATTCATTTGTAATTAAGAAAGAAATTCTAGGCTTTCCTATGGCATTTGCACACAGCTTGTGAAACGCGGAGTGGTGGCATGTTAAACAGGCAAAGTTTGGAAATCTGTGCTCCCCAGCGTATTTGGGTGAAGCGCTGCTTTTGCTTCACTTGTTTGGGGAAGTTGTCTTGGTTCTTCTTTGAGAAGTACCGCATTACTGTACACACGTCCTTCTCACAGGGGAGCACAGAGCTGCGCAAGATCTCGGTCTACACACTGTGTTTGTGTCTTCTAACATAGCTAGCACGTTGTTGTGCAGAAATGGTGTAAATGAATAGCTATATGGGTAAYGGGATTATAAATAGAAAAAATGGATTCCATATGTTTGTCTGATTGCTTTAAGTTTTTAGTGTTTCGTGGCCTTTTGTGGAACATGAAGCATGCACTCTTATTATTCAATTTACTTGTGCTCCTTCATTATCAGATGCCGGCACTGAAACTAAAACTTTAATTGCATGTTTAGACAAACCCGTTGTCATCCAAAAATGGAAAGGGGGGGGGAAGGTCAATGTTTAAGAGACAATTGCAAGGAATTTAGCATGTCTCTTAAGGACAAGCACTGAGTTTGAGGAAAGACATAACCTTATTTTTCTCATTTTGGCATGACTCTGTCTGTCAACTGCAGTTTGTAAGTACAGTGTTAGAACTTCTTTAGGCAGATCCTCAGAGCAGAGTCCAGTTGTCCTAGGAGTTGATTTCAGAATGAACATTTTTGGTTACTGTTGTAAGTGAAGGATAGTCTTGTGTTCTTGCTGCAAAGAATATTGCACAGAGGTGGTTCGGCTTATGTATATCTGATGAGAATCTATAGTAGTTTTTTATTTTATTTTGAGACATTAAGTGAATTTCCTTAGCTGCATCCTTGCTGGTGGTGTAACTACTCAAACAACTGGGTTACAGCAGTATGTTGTAAATTGTCACATATGAAATGATAATGATGCCAAATCTTGCATTGTGGTCTGAATTTCCTTCTTTAGTTTCTTGCTTGCCAAAGCAAATTCTTTTCTCTTTGCCCTTTTGCACAGAGGAAAACAAAACTAAGCACCATGAAATATCATGTAATGATATGAAAAAGGGGGAAAAAATATTAACCAAACTATTTGAATATATTTAAAAGAGTCTCCTTAATTTAGTAGATGCTGTGTTTTATCTTTGTCCTCTACAGCTTATGATTAGACCTAGTGCTGGGGTAAGCTCTCTGCAAACAGTCTACTGAAAAAACCTGAATCACTTGGGTAGAAAGGAGGAGGTGCCACAGTTACCTGCCGACAGGAATTGTTTGGTTTCAATCCCTGTACCTGCATTTGGGGTAAAAATACGGCAGTTTAGCAGTTATTTCCGTGCGGTTTGCTTTCATGCATTCTCCAGATATTTCCTACCTATTAGTCATGGTTCGGGTTTGGTAGTTTAACTCTCATGGTGTTGACTCTGCTACCTCATCAGAAGGCTGAAATACCCCAAGTGGAGAGGCGGCGTTTACTGTACCCACAATACCTCTTCACCTCTGTATGCCTGATGCACATGTGAACACATGCAAAAGGAAGAAATGTGCGTTTCCCAACACCTGCGTGAATAAAATCCTGTCTCTACGGATGTGAAAACTGTGCAGGCTGGTCTGCAGGCAAGAGTGGCTTAATGAGCATGTCCGTGAGGTGACAGATACGTGCCCCAGCTGAGGAAAAGCAATCGGGAAATTCAAACAGGTGTGCTCAGGAGAATTTAAGCTCCCAAAAGTCATTTTATGGGTACACATTTGGGTGTGTGTATTGTTTTGTTTCCTTTTTGCCATTTTTAGGGCATCCTTTGGCACGACGGAATCAGGGACCTCTTTCAGTTGTGTGCCACGAGCGTGCCTCCTTCCTCACTCCATCAGCCTCTTTTAGAAAGCGTATTTTTGGAATCGGCACAAAGCTCTTGCCTCTCTTCACCTTGTACCTACCAATCCCGTGCTTTTTTATCACTCACATTTCTGTTTAGCGAGTTTACCGCATTCCCCACTTTTGGCCATCTGGTCATACAGAAGGCCTTGAAGAAAGCGTTCCAGATACGGAGATGCCTGACAGGGCTTCTCTGGCTGGTAGTGTTCAGATTGTGTTTGGTGCCTGGTGTGAAGCAGGGGTCAGGTGTAAGGAGTAATTCATCAACCACACACTGATTTCAGGCTGCATTTCCAACCATCTGCAGCTTGGATTGCTGCCAGAGCTCAAAAGTCTAGCTGGAGCCCATGTGATCGTGCCAAAGTAAAGGCAAACACTTGCAAATAGAGAAATGCATTTCTAGGAATGAAGTTCGTTCGCACTTAGCCCCTGTTTGATTSAGTATGTTGCAGTGTGTTTTAAATGCCTCCGAGAGCTGCCCAAAAGAAATATGAATTCGTTTAAATGCCATTTAAAAAAATTTAAGCCTGGCTGTAATTTTGACAGTAATATTAATATCTAACTCTAGTATTTTGCCAGTTGCTTTAAACTAAGGAAGATAAAAGTTACATTCTTCTGAAAAATGCAGGAATAGATGAACTCATTTGTTTTCCATTTCTGTTTGCCATTTATCCTTATATGCCTGGATAAAAATACTTTCACTGCTGTAAGGGACATCATGATATATATTAAAATAATGTGGAATATCTTTGTTGATCTTCCTTTCGTGTGTTGTCTCAATGCAAGTCTGTTTAAAAAAAAAAAAAAAACAACAAAAACCAAACAACTGTGGGAAAGGAAAGTTCAAACTTTTACTCTTTTGAACATTTGTGTATTACAGTATGCTATGGAGATTTATTTTGCAAGCATGTATTTTACTTCCATAACAAAAGATGGAAGTTACAAGCATTTGCCAGATTAGGCTACATAGTTCTTGCTGTGGCAAATGCTGTGTGTTAATAGTTATAATTTAGAATACTTTTGAAGGTGCACCTTGTATAAGGCAAAGTACAGTGCTTCAGAACTGGACTGGTTTGGTTTTTAATGCATGGGGGCCTTTCAAAGTAAGTCTGATGGTATATTCGCACTTTAATTCAAGCATCTTGGTAAAAATCATCAGGCTGTCAGTTCTTAAATTTCCATGAATTAGAAACCAGATAAGAAAAGATGTGTTCCAAGTAGGATGCCCGAGTTCATTTCAGGTCTTGCTGTAAGTCGCCTGGATAGTGTTCCCTTTGCATATAATTGCAAGCAGGGTTTTTTAATTATTTTTTTTTTTGGTGTGGGGGAAGTGGGTTTGTCGCTATCTATACTCCAGGCAGGGACTTTGAGTTCACTTGCAAACAAGCCCATTCCGGAGTGTCCAGGAAGAGAAGCAGATTTTTTAAAAAATGAGTGGGCTGTTTTTATTTTTTTTTTTCTGTTTTGTTTTTCTTGAAGAAAAGTCTTTTAATGTTAGAAATTTTATGTAGAGAAAAATGGTTGATGTGTCTCCAGAACTTGCTTCCAGTGCTGCATTAAAATTGTGTTTTGTAACAGTCTCATCAGCTACAGCTGTATGTGATTAAATAGTGTAATATCAAAAGCATGTGTGAATAAGAGCTTTTATGATATAGTTGTTCCATACCAAAGACTGCAGATGGGCAGAGAAGGGAGATGGAGAACAGTGATTTACTCAGATATTGTCCCAGCCTATATTGTGAGTGTTTGTGTAGTGATGTTTCGCAATTGCTTTCCCACTCATATGGGCAAGATTGAGTGATGGAGGGAAGTTTAGAAGTAAACACTTTTACACAGAGAGCTACTCTAAATATGCAGGGTATCAGCCTGAGAATGGTGTCTACTGATGCAGAATGACATACCAATATTTTAAGTAGCTGATTAACAATAATATTATTGAATAGAAGTTATAGTGAGAGGGATCTGTTCTGCTTCCCTTGAAAAAACAATGAAAGAGCTTCAGTTGTCTTCAGTAAGGCAGAATCAGGCCCACAAAGCACATACTGTTCTCCATGGCAAAACCAGGACAGCTGAACAATATGCAGGTTTAAAAAAACAAACAAACAAAAAACAAACCCCCAAAAAAACACCAAAAAACAAACAAACAAAACAGATTACAAAAGAAACAAGAACTGTCTATCAAAATGGTTCTACGTCGTACAAGTGGGTGAGGACATACCTTACCTGATATTTAACAGCATTTTGGGTTTTCTATGGCTATAATTTCTATTTAACATTATTTATTCTGATTTATAATTTTAAAGAACGAGCAGCAAAAAAACAGATGCTGTGTCTTTCTGTCTGTTTCTTTCTTTGCCACAGTTGAGATAGGATTTATATGTAGTGGAAGCCTAATTGCCATAGGAGATGTCTCGCGTGGAGCCCAGTGCCTGTAATGAAGATTAGCAACTTCTGTGAGAGAGTAAGTGTGGTTAATCCACAAAAAGTAAAGGATAGAGTGGAGAGCTGGTTTTGCTTTTATTTATATAATTCTCAAGATAAAAATACTGTGTAGCCTCTTTGAAATTTGAAACAAGTCAGTTTTCTGTGTAGGTCTTCTCTGAGGATACAGCGTTTCTAAATGGAGAAGTGAAGCAAAGGGTGCTTTTCCTATCTGTAGTTGCAGATTGGAGGCTCCTGTTGAATTCCTCAGCCATACTGTCTTTTTGATTTTGTTGGTTTACAGCAAAGTCTAATCTCTTCTCCTAGAAGTTTTTATTAGCTGAAAGGCTTTTCAGGCCTGACACTGTCAAATAAGAGAAAAAGATTATTTTTCCTACTTTTGGATGCAAAGACTTTTTTTTTTTTCTTCTTTCTTTCTTTTTTCTTGTCTTCCTTGTTTGTTTCTGTGCGTGCTTGCCTGCAACCATGGTGGGAATAAATTCCCTCTCTGCTTACTTGTTGTAAAGTCAACTGCAGTATCAAATGTGGTCATTTATTTAAAAAGTAAATATTTACATTTTTTAAGTGTTTCATTTGTGGTAAATTTATGCAGATGAAATTGTTTGGACAGATTTTCTGTAAGGGTTCCTCTGTTAATTGTATTGACTTCATTCAGATGCAAATGAATGAAATAAACCACCTGACTTACATAGATCATAGTAGAAGCTCGAAGACGCATAAGATTGCATGTTTACGATGTAAAGCGCTCTGATACTTTGTTTCTCATTGGTGTCCCCATGACACATGTTTTATGGATGGTACCATGTGGTTGATGATGATTTATGGGCTGTCATGTAGTGGAAGTGATGTCACTCCTGTGTGATTCAAATTTATTCAAGAAGAAAAGTTGTTGAACAGATTTGTATCCCCCCCTCAAATATAAATCAAGCAGCAGTTTATTCTTATTCTGTGAGTTTGCATTAATAGACTAAATGCTGAAGCTGCACTTAAATACTCCGCTGCAGAGCGTGGCAGAGAAGAGCGGGAGAGTCTTATGGGTGGACCGGCATGATGTTGTTTTATTTAACTGATTGCTCATTTGGCTTCTGTCCCGCTCCCTTCCCCACCCCCTTTCACAGCCCTTCCTCTGCCCAGCTATATTTAGAGACCAGCCAGGCTGAGCCATTCAAAGTTCGGTATCGACGCTGCGCGGGAGCCTGACCTTTCCGCATGTGGCCTCGCGCCGACGGGAGGCAGCAGGGCTGGATCAACCATCAAGTCCGATTTGACTTGCTTGCGAGAAACTCTCTGGTTATTTGAAAGAACATGCGATGCGATCTAGTTGCCTTCCTGGGTGAGAGGCTGGCGACCCTCACCCCAGGGTTACGAGAGGGTGAGAAGCAGATTGAAGATGCAGTAGATAGGGCAGAGGGCTGTTTCGGATGGCAGTGCCAGAGCTGGCAAAACTTTGAGGTGGTGCATTGGTGACCTGCGAGATAAAGGGAGATTAGAGGACTTCAGATGGAGGCATTTCGCCAGAGGAGGAGATAAGGGAGCCTGGTGTACCGCTACATCACAAAAGGTTTTTAAAGCTAGGTATCCATAGTTACAGCAGGAGAGTTAAAATCTAGATTTCAGGGACTCACCTGGTGTAATGTCCTCCTTCCCTTTAAAGAAGAAAGTATTTGGCAGTTCTTAAAGCTGGAATGATGTGCCTGTGTGAATTCCCTGGTGCTCGGAGAACTGCCTGTTTAAAGTTTGCTCTATTTTTCCCTCTTGTTCTAATTTTTCTGGCTGTGGAAAAAAAAAGGCATTGCAATTCTTAGCCATATAAGGGACTTGTTAGTTTCTTTATGTGGTTGGGAATTGTTTCTCCTTTTGGTCTTCAAAGGCTGTTGCTGCTGAGTTTGCTTTAAAGGGAAGGAACTACTTCTTGCTTAGACAAAGGCTGCAATCCTTGTTTCTTCTCTTTCTCACATCTCTCTGACCTTTTACTGGGGGACATGCATATAAATAAATTCTGCTTGTTGGTATCGTGCAAGTTGATGGATGCTCTTACGAAGAGAGAAGCATAATGGGAAATGCAGTCTTCATATCTGTTCTCTCATTTTATAGTGATGAATTTGGTTTGGTGCCAGTTAGTAAGTACATGACCTCTTCCCTACATCTTTTGATTCATGACGGGGTGTCAGAGCTGTGTTAGTGATCTCTCATTTCAGCTTTTAACAAACTATGAAATATTAAAAATGAATTAGGTCACTTGGAGCTCRGCTAATATGTCTGTGATGCAGGATGGTGATTTCATATTAATGAAGCATAACACACAGCTTAAAATAGAAAATTCAGATTTTTGTGAACACACAAACAGCAGGGACGTATCACTTGTAAGTCAGAATATTTTATCTTGAAAATGTTATCTTTTAAAGACAAACCAAACAAGATATTTTGCAAAGATGGTGTTATCGGCAGCATTTGTGTAGTGTTCATTCCAGAAAATTGTATCTGCCTTTCAGCCTAATTAGAGCTAAGTTTTTCAGTGTATTTACTTTAAGATCAAAACTGCTGACAAGACTTGTTTTAGTATCAGCTGAGATGTGTCTACACGGCTGTTGATGTTCTGCTTAGCTGATACACACAAACTGATAATCTACCATATATAATTGAACGGTATAATATATACTTGTTTTGTGTGCAAATGACACTTCTGAAATTGTTTAGTGGAAGGGAGAGTGGTGATGAAAAGAGCTATGARTGGTACAATGAATAAGGTAAAGAATAGGACCGATAGCTCTTATACARGTCCCTGCCTGGTTTTGCATTCATGAAAACTACCTTTTAATACCGTTCTATACCTGAAAGACATCAGAAAAAAGTCAGAGGCACTGCAGTCCTTCAGATGTTTGACAAAGCGTACAGTAGGACTTGGTAAACTGAATGCTTTACCTAGGCTATATTAAGACAACGTTTACTGTGTCAAGGTAGAGCTGCACTAAGTACTGTTAAACAATCCTTCGTGAAAACAAGCATAAAGCAGACATATTGCTGTGGCCTTTAGCAAAGCAGCTGGGAGCTTTCTGCCTGGGAGAGCATTGCACTTGCTGGATTTCATGTCTGTGCTCTTTGTATCTCTTTGGAGCTTTTGCATCGTGAAGAAACACAGGGGTTGATCCAAATATTTCCAGTAAAAGTGTCCTTTTCAGTGGCGCTTTTACTATGGGTGCCGGCTGGTGGTGCAAGATGGGATAATAATAAATCTGGCTGATGTATGGTGACTCCAGGATGGCAGCAGTGGTGTACAGTGATCTGTTGTTGCCTTGCAGATACAGGTGTGCAATGCACTGAGTCATCTTGAATTTTGAGATTATGGCTATAATTCCCGTCTCTAGAAACAGCCGTGAGAAAGCTGTAGACTACTGGCCCGCCAGGACATACTTGTTATCTGTGTGATTTAGAAGCCTTGCTGGCCACTCAGTTTCTGCTTTATATCTCTGCCATTTTACAAAATCACTGTAATTGTATACAGTTGTCCCTGCGCAACGTGCAATTTCCTGTAGTTTGAAAAGCTTTCAGCATAAGATTGTCTAAACTTAATAGCATAAACATTAATTTACTGTGTTAGATGGGTTATTGGGTGTTTTTAGCATGCATAAATCTGGCAATAACTGTGCTGGACAGAAGAAATAAGTTTTGTTTCCTTCACTTTCTGCCCTGCTTTTACTTAAATGGATCCCTGGTGATGGTAATACTTAGCATGTAGCAGTCATTTCAATTTTCAGTGGGCTGTATAAACATTAACTAATCTTCAGAGCCCATTCTGAGAGGTGCCTTAAACACCTTATTTGCTTGTGTAATGGCTGCATGCAAATAATGGCTTCAGCCTCCAGAAGGCTATACCGGATTATTGAGAGTTTGGGGATAGACTCGTGTAGCATCCATACATTCTCTTTTTGGGCAGAACCTGGAGGTGGGGAGTGTTGCTGCTGCTTTATTAGGAAATGCAGTGCATGAGTGGTATAAGAGTGGAGGCAAAGCTGGGAAAATAAAGGGAAAACATTTGCAGAAGGTGGTGTGTTAATCTCTGGTTATCCAGAAGTGCTGAGTACCCACAACTCCAACAGATGGAGGTCTCAAACATTTGAAACCAGACCCACTACGACTCCCAGATGGGGCATCCAGAATTACAGAGCACTTCGAAAAATCACTTACCTGAAGTGAGTGCCTGAATCAGCCTCACTGGTTCAATGTTACACCTTCCATCCCTTGGGCCTTTCTGTTGGGGAAGAGGAGAAATGGAGCAGGGTAAAAGGATGCGCTTTCTAGAGGAGAGGAATTCCCTCTTGTTTCAGTGTTGGGGAAGGTGGTTGTCTGCAGTCCTACTAAGGCACCCACGTGAAAAGGACGTTCATGGTGTGTGACCAGTGATATGAGGGGCAGATCAGGGCCCAGCTTGCACTGTTGTAGAGATTCAAACAGTGCTTGGCCCAGATTTTTCCAGAAGACATTAAAAACTTMGTGGACACCTGGATAAGGATGCAAAGGACTACTTTATCCTTCCAAGTAACAGAGGAAAAAACTCTTTTCAAACAGTGCCCGTGTACAGCCCCAGCTTCACTGGCCCTTGTGGAGCCTCCTGTCAGGCGCTGATGGGAAGGGTATTCAAAATGATTGTCACGAAACATGGTGGGATGACTCTCACGATTGGAGTGCTGCAATAGATGGCTATAAGCTCTTCAGAAGGGACAGGCAAGGAAGGAGAGGCGATGGGGTGGCTCTGTATGTTAGGGAGTGTTTCGATTGTCTAGACCTCAACGATTGTGATGATGATAAGGTCGAGTGCTTATGGGTAGGGATGAGGGGGAAGGCCAACAAGGCAGATGTCCTGGTGGGAGTCTGTTATAGGCCACCCAACCAGGATGAAGAGGCCGATGAAGCATTCTACAAGTGGCTGGCAGAAGTCTCGCGATCACTAGCCCTTGTTTTCGTGGGGGACTTCAACTTACCAGACATCTGCTAGAAATACAACACGGCAGAGAGGAAACAGTCTGGGAGGTTCCTGGAGTGTGTGGAAGACAACTTCCTGACGCAGCTGGTGAGGGAGCCTACCAGGGGAGGTGCCTCGCTCGACCTGCTGTTTACARACAGAGAAGGACTGGTRGGRGATGTGGTGGTCRGAGGCCGTCTTGGGCTTAGTGACCATGAAATGATAGAATTTTCAATTCTTGGTGAAGTAAGGAGGGGGGCCAGCAAAACCGCTACCATGGACTTCTGGAGGGCGGACTTYRGYCTGTTYAGGACACTGGTTGAGAGAGTCCCTTGGGAGACAGTCCTGAAGGGCAGAGGGGTCCAGGAAGGCTGGACGTTCTTCAAGAAGGAAGTCTTGAAGGCGCAGGAGCAGGCTGTCCCYATATGCCGTAAGAAGAACGGGTGGGGAAGACGACCGGCCTGGCTGAACGGGGAGCTCTTGCTGGGACTCAGGAAAAAAAGGAGMGTTTACCACTTGTGGAAGAAGGGGCAGGCAACTCAAGAAGAGTACAGGGATCTCGTTAGGTCATGYAGAGARGAAATCAGAAAGGCAAAAGCCCAGCTAGAATGCAATCTGGCCACTGTGGTTAGAGACAACAAAAAATGTTTTTACAAATACATTAATGACAAAAAGAGAGCCAAGGAGAACCTCCATCCTCTATTGGATGCRGGGGGGAACGTTGCCACYGAGGATGAGGAAAGGGCTGAGGTACTTAATGCCTTCTTTGCCTCAGCCTTTAATAGTCAGACCAGTTATCCTCAGGGTATTCAGCCCCCTGAGCTGGAAGATGGGGACGGCGAGCAGGATAAACCCCCCATAATCCAAGAGGAAGCAGTGAACACCCTGCTACGCCACCTGGATGCTCACACAGTCCATGGGGCCGGATGGGATCCACCCGAGTGTGCTGAGGGAGCTGGCGGAGGAGCTTGCCAAGCCACTCTCCATCATTTATCAGTGGTCCTGGTTAACGGGGGAGGTCCCGGATGACTGGAGGCTTGCCAGTGTGACGCCCATCTACAAGAAGGGCCAGAAGGAGGACCCGGGGAACTACAGGCCTGTCAGCCTGACCTCGGTGCCAGGGAAGATTATGGAGGGGTTCATCTTGGGGGCGCTCACAAGCCATGTGTGGGACAACCAAGGGCTCAGGTCCAGCCAGCATGGGTTCATGAARGGCAGGTCCTGCTTGACCAACCTGATCTCCTTCTATGCCCAGGTGACCCGCCTAGTGGATGAGGGAAAGGCTGTGGATGTGGTCTACCTGGACTTCAGTAAAGCCTTCGACACTGTCTCCCA
>JAYKAV010001433.1:973787-1146363 GCA_035582835.1 Phoebastria nigripes | reverse complement strand
TTTTTTTTTTTTTTTTTTTTGATGGTGTTTTACTGTTTGCAGACCGCCTCTGACTGTGCAGTTCTGTTGTGCTGAGCTGCATACAAAACCAGGGTAAGAGATAGTCCCTGCCCGCAAGAGTTTATGAGCAATGTAAATAAGGCAGGCTCACAAAGGTGGGTAGGAACAGAAGTGGAGAGAAGTGAAGTGCCTGGTGGGAGGTTGCATTGCAGAGCAGTGCCAGGACCTGGATGGTAGATGGTAACTAGTGTCTGTTGTTTACCCATATACTGTGTGCTACTCCACCACCTTGGGAATGAGTCACTCTACCTTCCCAGTTCATGCATTGCTAATTTTTTTCATTTTCTCTCCTAATATTTAGGGTTGCAGTTGCATGCATTCAGTTCACAACTACCTTTATGCTTCCCTGGGTTTTGTCTGGGCTTTGATTTCTCCATCTTTGCTGTTTGGTGGCTGTTGTCCTATGCGTTGCTGTCTGGCAGATTTTGAGTATTGGCAGCAAAGCGAAGGAAGCTGCGGTGTGGTTCTCTGGAGGTGCCTGTGTCGGTATGCTGGCACTTCAAAAATAAAGTCTTAGCTGATGTTGCTGGCTGGCTTCATGGGGAACGAAATGGAACTGGACAAAAGAGCAAAGCAGCCGAGGTCAGTGTGAGACAGCAAGACTATTCCCAGCAGGTGAGAGCTCTAGAAATACCATGGTGTGCAATGGCTGGGGGCTTGCGCTCCATGAGGATTAGAGTTGGTATTTTTTCATTCTTGCTTCCCATTTCGCTAGGGCTGTAACGTTGCGGGAGAGCCATGTTTCCCACAACAGTTCAGTGCTTTTAAAAAGTAAATACTGTGGGGGAAAGGGATGCATATGTCTTGCACTTCAGCAAGTTGGCTGCTGATAAATGTTAGGCTGAAATTTCAAAGGGACAGTGCTTTGTACAGTAGCTCGGGGCCTCAGAGTCAGAAGTGCTGGTCACCTGCAGCTCCTATTAACTTCAACTAGAACTGTATGTACTTTGCACTTTTGAAGACCAGGAGCTCCTTAGGGCTTAAATGTTAGCTTTTCTTTTTTTTTTTTTTTTTTTTTTTTTTAAATAGCAGTTATAAGCTGACAGGGAAATCTTCTCTCACTTTTACTGTATTTTTCTTAGGGGGGAAGAAAAGGGGGCTGGGAGACCAAGAACTTTTTTTTACAGCAGTGATAGAATGTATTTCCAAAAGCAAATACTTCTGTATCTCTTACAGGTAACACTTCATATTGTTAGCAGCATAATGTTAATGATTTAAATAACTTTATTGTTTGTTTGCCTTTGGCAACTTAGATTGGATAATGAAGATGGACATAATTTCTTCCCTTATATCTTCTTAATTTTTAAAAATCTTGTAGTGTTTGGGATGCAAGGGCTGTTAGAAAATGATTATTTGCTTAGATGAGGAGAACTGTGACAGAAGCTTCTCTAGCAGTTATGTGGAGTTTATGAAACATGCATTTTGAAAAATACTCACTGCTTTGGTCTGTTACCAGCTCTCATAGTTATATTAAGTGGCAGGAATTTATTATTCTTAAAGGTACATTTGTTCAAAAGGATCTATATTTTCAATATGTGTTTTTGTATATGTACCAATTTTTATCTCCCTCTAGATTGCAGAGAAAAGCYTGAACCTTAAACCCAGGTATACCTAAAAAGCTCAAAAGTCACACAAAAAAAGCAGAATGCATCTTCTAAAAAGCTTGGGATGTATCAGCCAGCCTCACCAGGGCTCCCTAGGTTTAGGTGTCGGTTGCAGTCCTGAGTATTTCTTGAGTTTATAGACTGAGGTTTTGGGGTTAACGCTTGGCTGATGATCATTGACTTTTTTTAATTAGACACATATTTTGAAATTCTGGGTTTGTGTTTCACGTTGCTGCTGAGTGCTGCTGTATCTGTTGCTTACTCAGCATTAACAGTGGGAATATCCAAAGCAGACATCTAGAGGAAAAACCTGTGCCTGATTTGTTTAGTTGTATTAATTTTCTTCCCATCGTTGTTGGTGGAAGTGATTTACTGACAAATGGGGTGCCCATGTTGGGAGACTATAACTTGTGAGGTGCTCTCCCTTTGGGCCCTAWCCTGCCATCCGAGCGTGCTCGCAGCTGAACGTCACCTTGTGAGCAACTCTGCTGAAACTGCAGCACTGCATACTCGATGAGGAATTATTCAGCGGGAAGAGGACTGGCAGAATTTGGCCTTTAGGAAAGAAATTTCATTTTGTGAGCATATTACAAACAATAGAGAGTTAAGAGATGAAAAACTGCCACTACATAGAAAAATAATACTGTTTCAATTTAAGCCGTGGTTTAGTAAGTTTTCCTGGAAAGAAACTTGTTCCTGAGGGCATTTTATCTATTTTTCTCTCTCTCTCAGGGTTTTATACTGCTGCCCATCACTGCAGTATCTGAATGCTTTCTCTATAGAGATTGATAGCAACTTTGAAGTCCCCAGTGAACTCTGCAATCTTTGGCACATCTTTCTTTAGGGGGTTGAGAAAATATGTTGGGTCGGATTTTTCAAATAAAATATTAGTCTTATTTAATTTTACATTATAATAGTAAAGTAGGTTTTTTTTTTTTNTTTTTTTTTTTTTTTTTTTTTTTTTTTAAATTATTGCTTTGGGAGATATTGTTAAAGTTTTTCATTTTTCTTCCTTCTCCTTTTTATGATTTTACTGAGGTTCTGGGGTACAAGAAGCACCATTGTTAAAGTCAGAATCCATTACTGACTTTTAAAAATAGGTATCCCTAAATGTCACATCAAGCAGATAAGGGACAAGTTATCGAGTATCTAATGTTACAGAGGTTTTCTTTTTTGTTCAATGTTATCTAGATTGTTTCAAAAACATTCAAATAATATTTACGTTTTTACAGGTGACGCATACCAGTTCTGTACCAGCTCATGAGAACTGTTAGATGCAGTCTTTTATCTTTTAAAATTATTTAAGTAAAAGTAAATGTTTAAATTAGTAAATAGGAATAAATTCTTATTTATGCTATAAACTAGCAAGATTACAGTGAGAGGATTTACTAACTGGTTTGGATATTCAGTTCTAAACCATTTTAGTATTAGTCTTGTGTAGCTAATTTATCTGTCCAGCTATGTAATCTCTCTGTTTAAACAAGGTAGCTAGCTCTTCCCAAATAATTTCAAAGAGAAATAAAAATAACATCATTGTTTTCTGTATCTTTCCAGTCTGTCAGAGAAATACCTTGATTAGTTTATTCTTAGTTTGTTTGCATGGGTGCCTTCCTTGGATGTGAACAGTAAGAAATTTTTGAGGAAGTTCCAAGTTGTAGCGATGAGTCCTGTGGTTAATTCAAAAGATGACTGGTCCTGTCGTTGTTTCTTTGTTGTTGTTTTTCTTTTTTAATGTCACGTGATTGTGCGCTCCAGATATTAGAGCAAACTTGTAGACCTGTCCTGCTGCCAACATTTATGAGTGCCTCCTATTTGCGTCCTCGTGAAGATAGGTGTCTCTAGTAACTTTTGACTGAGAAATGGTGCTGGCAGTAGCTAGAGAGAGTTGAAGGTAAACCACTGAATATTAAGGCAGGGATTTGAACTAGGCTGCCTTTAATGGGCAATTTGTGGAGAAGGAGGAATTCTGGTAGAGTCCAGGAGAAACGAGGAGAGCAGGGAGGGTAATCTTGCAGCGAGAAGTTTGTTTTATTTCCTCGATGGTCTTGATTGTATTTTGTTAGAAGGTATACAGTGTTAGAAGAGACCTCAAGAAGTCATCCAGACCATTCTCCCTTCCTCAGAGGTGAAATCAAGTGCACTTACAGTATCTCTACCAGACATTTCTCAGTCAGTGGCTTGTATTATAATGAGACATGAGGAATTCCTACCTTGTGGTGAGAGGCATGGCTGAGGAAGCTGCTGAAGCCCTCACCGTCTGGTGAAAGAGGTTCTGCTACCTCCCCAGGTACCTCATCCAGTGTGCTAATAATTTTATAGTGAGGAAAAAAAAAAAGGCAAATTTGTCTGGTTCTTTCATTTTTGTCCTTTAAGGAGGGCCTGTTGTCGCTCCCCTGTAAAGACACTTCATTCTGAATAGAATATATGGAGGTGAAGGAGCACGGTCAACTCAGGAGCGACAGCGCCGTCTGAAATGTCTTTAACTATTATTTTTTTACAATACACTTTTTTTTTCCTGCAGCTGTTGTTTTAACTTCACATACTCTTCAAAGGTGTTAAACATCTATTATCACATGTTGGAGTCACAGTTTTTACCAGTGGGTTCAAGAAGTCAGCCTGTATATTCTTGTTTCAAAAGCTGTGTAGCCTTATCTTATTTTTCACTATTGAGTGCCCATTAGATTTGGTGGGAGCTACTGGGTGCATAATATTTTTGGAAATCAGGCCATCAAAGTATACTTTGGTTATAAATAACTATGAGCTAATTAGGTTTTAAAACGATAACGATTCACAAACGAAGTGCATCTTTCTTGCCTTTCACTAGTAAAGAGACTGGGTCAACTTGGATGAATTCCTCACTGGCGTGGATGGCGTACCCGTGTCTCAGTGTGTTCTTTGAGCAAGTTTCTTTTTTGAGGACTGTGAGTCAGCAGGGTTTTGAAGTGGATGACTCATAGACAAACTAGCTGAATGATGGTTACCAAGTGGGTGGGGGAAGCAAGGATTTTATTCTGGGAAGGTGTAAATGCAGACAGAGGCCAAGTCTGGAGGTGAAGGAGGCCACGGGATGAAAGGCGTTAACTGATAGGAAGCACTGAACTGGTGTTTGACACTGGCCTCTCTAAGTGGTTCACTGCAGCGRTGTGCTACCTTATGGCTCCCGTCTGATGCTCCTTTGAGAAGCTGTGCCTCTCTTGGGGAGCAGACTTCCCAAATGAACAGCAGCTAATTCTGACAGATAATAGAGGAACGTTAACTTTGCTGGGAGCCAGCTGTTTCTATCCAGGAGTTAGATTTCTGACCAAAAGAGAAATCGGGCTAGTCTATGCTTCAGCCCTTTCATTCATACAGACTAAAACTTTAACATCTCTCTGGCTGGGACAAGCAGCATCAAGTGCTCCTGTGCAGAACAGATTAGCGTGCTGACCTCTGAAATCAGAAGCAACAGTGGCATATTGTATTGTCTGATGAATCTTCTTGTAGGGCTTAGAAACAAGAACACAAACCACAGGAAAACATCCCGTTCTGGATAATCCCATTTACTGGTTGGTAGAAGACCAGAATGCTGCTCCGGAGCATCCCTTTGTGTGTTTCTCACGCGTTCCTGCAACTCCTCAAGTTGTAACGGAGTTTGAAATAAGATTCCCCTTGAGGTGTGAGGATTTTTTATTACACGATATTTTGTAGTTCAACAGGAAACCAGAAAATATGACTGTATATCATTGCCACCAGAGTTACTGCTGACCACATACCTCTGTATATTAGCAGATAGTGACAAAATCTGAATTTTTGGGATACATGCAACATTTTTGTGTGTGATGGAGTGTCTTCTCAGAGTGGAATAGCAGAATAGCTGTCAGTCAGAGACCTTTGGAAGGGACTGAAGAGTGGTGGCTTAACAATCAAGCTGCTTGCAACCCTGGCTCTCTTTCCCTTCCTCCCAGTATGTTCAGATAGCCTAGCGGAGAGAGTAAAGTAAACACTTCAACTGATAGTATCCTGGAGTGTTCAGAAACTGAAGAAGGAAGCTGTGGTCACCAGATTCCAGCTGTCCTGTTTCCTCTTCCAAATGAAAAGGCTTTTATCAGGATAGCATATATAAATATTTTTCAATGCAATCTCAACTCATTCTAAAACTATTTTGATTACAATGTTTGTATTCTCTTGATTGCCTATCTAGAAAATGTGAGACACTGAACTGAAGGCTGAGAGGCAATCTGATATACCCTTTATAAGAAATACGGAAAGAAATTTATCCAGCCTAGTAGAACAAAGAAAGAGCCAATGGCTGAAAGTTGAAGCCAGTAAAATTCAAGAGATGACATGGTGCATGTTTTGAAAGGTAACGGTAATTTACTGCTGGAACAGATTGCTGAGGGATGCAGCCGATTACCCTATCACTTGAAGTCTTTAAATCACATTGGTTGTCTTTCTCATTCATCCTCAACTTGCTGTGTTCAATCCAGGGGTTACTGGGTGATACTTGATGGCTTCTGTTATGCAGAAGGTCAAACTAGATCATCATAATGTTCCTCCTCGACCTAAAATGAGGGTCTGTGAGCTGTGGCTGCTTGTATCRTTTGAGTAACAAATTCAGTTGCTAGTGGTAATGGAGGACATGCAGAGCCAAATCTCAAATTGAATCTAAGTGATGGGGAGAGTAGATGTGCATGTGAGAGACACCTGGCTTCCCTAGCTTCTGTGTTACATCAACTTAGATTTCCTTAGAGTCATGCTCACTTACCTACACCCTTCCTCTCACTTGACCCATTGCATCTCAGGGATTCTCGATGGCATAAATCACAGGCTGAAACGGTAAAAAGAGGGAGGATTCGGGACAGATTAACAAAGAGAACAATATGTAGGAAAGCATGATTTTAAGTGCCTTCGACTTTGGGGCCTTACAGCGTTTCTGACTCTTTGGCATATAAATGACATCAATTTAGAGTCCCTCGTGCATCAATAGATTGGGTTGAACAAGTTCTAAGGGAATCTGAGTGAGCATAAGTGGGTATAAATTACATTACCTTACAGATTGCCTCTGAATTTGGCCCAGATTCTGTCCTTTATTTTCATTATGTCAACTTTGTGCATTGGCATTATGGTCTTTTCAACAACTGGCCTGACAGCTAATGAGTTCTTTCTACCAACAGTAAATCAACCAAGTCAGAAAATGCTGCTCCGTGTAAATACTTCTCTTAATGTTCAGAGTATTCAGAATCCCGTTAAATTTAGAACAGTGTGCTAGTAGAAATGCATGTAGAGAAGTACTGTAAAAAGTGATAATTATTCATAAGCCACCTGGTTTCTTCTTTGCTCCCCAGCTAACCATGTTCTGAGTCTTGGGAAGAATTAGAAGGGGGCTAGACAACATGATAATGCTGAAATATAAACTGCTGTGTTGAAAACAATTAAGTCCAAATGGCTTTAGGAAGTTTTTTCAATTTATGCTTGTTTGTACTTCCCGAAATTCCTGCAACAAATAAGGTTAAAAGAAAAAGTCAAGGAATAAACTAGTAACACTTCTCTTCTTGGAGAGCTGAAACAAAGGAAACTTTAAGTAGTTCATTAGGAAATACAATAGAGTTTTCCTTTTATTATTGAATGGAAGAAAAAAATGTATTTGTATGTTAATTAAGTTACAGTAGAATTTGCTTTAGGAATAAATTACATATGTGCTATGCAACTTATTTCATCTCTTGGTTCAGAGTATATTGCTAAAAGGCTAAACTCTATCCCAGCTTGCAATGTTGATAAATATTTCTGTGCCACTTCCATTATGATGTTCTTCTGATGTTGGCACTTCAGCATTTAAGAAGCCATGGGGTAGGTAGAGCAAGGAATTCCTGACTGGTTTCTTCTTCTGTCTTTTACCCTGCTGTATGAACTGAAGCAAAAGTCGCTGGTTTGTGTGTTCCTTTTTGTGATCTGAGATTGGTAAGAAGCCTATAGAATCTTATGAAAGATGTTCAGAGATGCAGTTGATGTCGGTGGTTTGTTTTTTTCTTTTTTTTTCTAATATTCTCAGGTGGTGGGAGCTATATAAATGCAAACTACCCATATTATTTCCTATCATATAAGATTTTCTATCGTGCTTCTCCTCCAGAATCCCTGTGTTCTCTTGAATGATGAAATTGCAAATGTTCCATAAATGTCAGTGCAATTTATTATCATCTTTCATTCAGAGCATTACAAAATGATTTGCAGATGCAGGTGTTGCTAATGATTTTCAGCCACCCTCCTTAAAGATTGGAGAACATAATTGTCCCTGTTTCTATAACAAGGATGAAACTTGTTAACTAAAATGAAAAGGCCAGTTTTGAAGGTGAGTCTGGGTTGCTACTACATCTTCTTGTGGCTCTTTTTAGACTTTCTTCTTTTACTTTTTCAGTTATTTTTGCTTAGTGGAATCCATTGGCTACAAAGGAGCTGGAAAATTGTTTTACGTGCAGAAGGATGCTTTAGATGAAAAGGAGGGGATAGAGGAGGAAAAAAAAAATGCTGCTTGGCAGGCCTAAAAAAGTATGTTGCAGTACTTAAATGTGGACATTGCGGCTCTCTCTTTGTCATCTAAAGACTCTTAAACCTCTGTTTAMTCCTAAAATCTACTTCAACAGCTTCACTTGCAATATCTTCCAGATTGCCTCTGATTTTGGTTCTAAAAAGTCCTTAGTTAATAGGAGGCATTATATATGACTCTTATCATGGAAGGTTTGAGGGGATGTGTGGGGAAACATTTCTAGCCATATCTCAGACACTCCTTTGTTAAGCTTAAGGTGAGAAAGTTGCCTAAGAATCAAAGCTGTAAATGGAGGCATACTAGAGGCACTAAACGTTTGAGAATATACAAGTCTATAGACTTGACCCTTCATAGGCAAGGACATTGGATCAAAGATCCTGGTGATAGGAATGACTATATCAGTAGAAAAAGGACAAGATTCCTTCTCTCTGCAGGACTGAGCAGGTGTAGTTGGTCCTGGTTGCATAGAGATGCACAGATTTAGTGTKTTTTTCCCTGCAGCCTCTAATGAAGAAAGTACTGTAGAGCACTAGCTGCAAATTAAAGATTTCTTCCATTGGGAAAAATCCTTGGGGGAGGGTTGGTGCAGTGACATCAGCTCCCTCTTGGGGCAAATCCTCTTAGGCGTTACTGTATGAGGGGATGCAATTTGCAGCTACGTGCCAGTGGGAATAAGTCAAGTGGGATGGCTAACGTGGCTAATGTCAAATGTGTTTTAGTGCAGATGTGACTGAGATCTTTGTTGTTGTCTTTTAAAGTGAAGCTGTGCATATTTTGCTTGTGGCAGCTTTCTGAAGGTTCACTGGCTCACTTTTTATTTGATTTTGATTAAAATTGATGTTTCTGCCAGCCTTAGTGATCTCGTGAGTTGAGATATCTGAGTTTGATTCCTGGATTTGATCTCTTACTGCATTGTATGGTGCAGGGAATCCTTGCCTCCCTCTAGGAGGAAGGCAGAGCTTCAGATCTCTGTACAGCAACCCTGTTAGGGGTGGGGTGGCTTTGATGGGCTCTGCAGGAGGTGCCTTTTACCACAAATTGGCTGCGGATATGCACCACATTGGCATTCCTAGCAACCTAAGCTTCCCAAATGCAGAACAGGCCTGGTCAGTGCCCATCTCCCCTACCTCCCTCCCTGACAATCTGATTTAATGTTTGTATAGAAAGATCAGGTCTTGTGGAGAATAGGGTACTCTGTGTCCTAGGTTCACATAGACCTTTGTGTTTCTCCAGAGGCTGAGAGCAAGGGGTGCCAGGTAGTCCTTTTCCCCACCCAGCAGGGATGAAGATGGCAGGTTGTGAAGTTTACGTTTGTTGTCGTGAAATTAGGCTGGGATCTGAACAGCACATCGTTACTAAAGTATGTTCTTTATTAAGAAAGCTGAGGCAGGCTTAATGGCTTAGATAAACTATCCAAAGGTTGGTGAAGTAATTATTAAATGTGCACTGTCAGACCAACTAATTTGTTTAATCTTGAACAGGCAATGTTTATAGATATTTAAATCATCTTAAGAAGTGGCTGTCCAGAGTCATGGCAGGATTGTGATCTACGCAGTGCTGCAGACACACAGACCTGTTCCCTTCCTTTGCTGCAACACCACTGAGCTCTGTAGAAAGCGAGCGCAGTCCTACCACGCTGCTGTTTCATGGTTATTTAATCCGGTCCTAGTGCTGGAGGTAATTCTGTCCTTGCTGGCAGCTGCTCCTTCCCTACTGTAGGCGCTTGCTTTTGTGTGGCTACCAGGTGAATCGGGCTAGGGAGCAGATCTGGCTGAAAGCTAAGGCATTCTGCTTTTTTTTTTGTTTGTTTGTTTGTTTTTGTTTTGTTTTGTTTTTTGTTTTTTTGTTTTGTTTTTTTTGTCCTTGGGCTCCCTGAGCCAGCTCAGCACACGGCCAAACAAGCACTACTGCTGGCACCCGAGAGGGAGTGGGAACACCCAGCCAAGGGAGATGGTGAGGGCAGGACTCCACTATCAGAGACAACTTGCACTTTGGGCAGCTTAAATTGGTAACAAAACTACAACCTGAGTTTACGTGCCTGTTTGTGTAAATTGAATAGTTTACAGATTTCTGGCAGGAGTTGTGTTTGGGTTCTCCTGGGTCCAGGGACAAAAATGTCAGAAGCTTCACTATACTGACTGAGTCTTCACAGCTTCCTGTGTGGTTCTTTGCCAAATTAAATAGAGCCAGAAATCTCAGCACCAGCAGCTGTAGG
Organism: Phoebastria nigripes; assembly: GCA_035582835.1. Taxonomy (NCBI): domain Eukaryota; kingdom Metazoa; phylum Chordata; class Aves; order Procellariiformes; family Diomedeidae; genus Phoebastria; species Phoebastria nigripes. The sequence goes on along the minus strand of JAYKAV010001433.1, from coordinate 1,135,964 downwards.
GAGTTAATCCCACCCAGATCCAGATTAGCCATGGCACATTCTTGTAACCATAGGCACGACAGCTTAGTGTAGACAGCTGTTCTGATAAACCGATATGGGAATCCTGCCCTCATAGGAATGTTTGATGTGTATTGGTCACAGAAGTTGTTTGCAAAGTTATGGCGAGACAAACTGGTAGCCTTGATAGCTGTTGTGTGTTATTGTCACTGTTGTGATGGCGATACCATGTGGTTACCAAAAATGACATGAACGGTTTTACTTTAGAAGTGGAATGAATTTGTATCTCTACCTGAGTTATACAGATACAATGCTATTACTCATGTCCATGTGTTGTGAGGGCATGATGCCTATTTGCTCATACGCTAGAGCCTTCACAGAGGGAGGCAACAGGTGTAGAGATGGACAGCTTGCTTCCTATCCCGAGCAATATTATTTTTGCAAAGAGGATTTTCTTCCCCGCCAGTTTTACTCTTGCGGCCTATGTTGGCATGATTCTTGATGGCGCTGGCTGAATATATGGTGGAAGGGGAGAATGGGGATGATTGGACATTAGGGGAAAGTGGTGATAGTAGACAAGGACAACTTTTGACTAGGTGAATGGAGGTAAAACCTTAAGATTGTTTGGAGCTGTAGAGATGGGTCTGCTTGGATAGCTGCATGGGTTGAGCGCTACGCTTTGAATCTTAAGAGTTGAGGATTTGAGCACTGTCTAAGGAAAAATGCATGGTTTTGCCACAGGGTGTTGGAGATGCTAAAAGCTCACCTGGGTTCAAAATGAGAATGGATAATTTCATTGCATAGAAATCTGCTGAGGATGCTAGATACATAGGAATCGCCTCCAGAAGGCTCTGTGAAGTGCCAGACCCTCAAGTTGTTGAAGGCTGGAGTGTGCTCAAGGGTAGTATCTCTGTATATTTCCTCCGTTTCTGTGCTCTTCTCTTGGCATCTGCTTCTGCTTATTGTTGAAGACAGGATTTGGGGCTAGGTGGACTTCTGCTCTGACCCAGTATAGCCTTTTTTTGTGACTTGAAGGAAGAATGTTGTTACAAGTAGCAGAGTCCAGTAGGTAGAGTATTGTAAGCACAGGCACGACAGCTTAGTGTAGACAGCTGTTCTGATAAACTGATCTGGGAATCCTGCCCTCGTAGGAGTGTTTGATGTGTATTGGTCACAGAAGTTGTTTGCAAAGTTATGACGAGACAAACTGGTAGCTTTGATAGCTACCTTGATAGAGTAGGTAGTCTGGAAGGAAATCCATTATTTTCTAGGCTCTGCCATTAGTGTGCTGTTCAACTTGGGACAAGTTATTTCATCTGTTTGACTCGACTCTCCCATTCTCCTGGCACGCACCCTTTATCCATGTTGCCATTTCAGTTGTCAGCTCTGTCAGTTGAGGACTTTCTTAGGCTGTGTTTGCACAGTCACAGGCGAGGCAGCGCATTTCAAGGACTTAGCTGTGCACTGCTGGAAGTTCTGCCTCTCAGCTGAAATTTGGTAGCTGACTGTCAATGCTTTAATTTCATTAGGGATGTAAATTAAAGCAGGTTAAATTAAACTATCCTAAAGCATTGCCACGAAAATGGTTTACACTAACTTTGAAATTGTAATAGGTCAGGAGCACACATGTATCAGGTAAGATGGGGTAGTGTCCCAGGGTGTACTAGCTCACTGGCTTCCCCTTGTGCCAGTGTGTCCCCTATGTTCTGCACAGTGCTTTGCTCAAAGGAGCTCTCAGTCCATTTTATGTCACTACTCACTATTCTAGTAATAATAATGATAAATCTGAATAGCAAAATGATTCCGCTCAGATGTTCAACCTCTGCTGCTCCTTTGATTAAGGAAAGATTTAATGCTTTAATTTGAGACACATTTTGTTAAAGAATAGAGGGCTTTCATTCGCGTGTTTATAAAGGGGTGCACTTCCTGAGCAGAATGGAAAACATTCTTTGCTGGTGAAGGATGTTGAAAGTACAGGCACTCCCTGCAGCTGATGGATTTGTTCTGGATTCATATTTATCAGTACATGTTAACAGAAAAGAAAAATGTTGAGGTATTGTTCCACAAACAAGGTAAATGATAATCCTTCCCACCCTTTTGCTGAGATGGGTGCAAAACCTGCAACTCCATGTGAGTCATTTCTTGAACGTTAGGACACCTTTGTGGCAGGATTTCTTTCTTGTTGTGTTTTGGTTTGTTTTTTTTTTTTTTTTTTTTTTTTCCCCCCCTCTTGATGTTCATTCCTTTCCTTCATATTTTTGTCAAGTGACTGTATACTTCAGCAAGCATTTTAGAATGATATTTGTATGGTAAATACTATGCATCTTAAATGAAATAAATTTTACTGTATTATAAGATAATTTCAATTGCAAATATAAAACTCCCAAAACAAACACCAACAAACTCCCCTGATCTTTTTTGAAAGACTGGTGACTGATAGTGATAGCAAAGACAAAGAAGACATTTTTCTCCTTTTTTTTTTTTTTTTTTTTTTAGGGAATAAAAGTTAAGTGGCTATTGTATAGTAGAGAAAGAACATTTATTACGTAAACTATTGGTCTTCTGGCTATAGTTTGGCATTATGATTTTATCAGCACTGTAGAGTGTCACTAATATGACCCAGAGCTTAAAATTGCTACTGTCACTGTAACATGTGTTTCTTCTAAAACTATTATTGTCAGCCAGCTACTGCAAGTCCAATTCCACATTCTAGCATCCTCTCTGAGAACAGCTAGGCTTAGCTTATCATCCTCTTGGCACAGAAAGGGATGTGGTTTTGAGCTCTGTAGGGTGCAATCAGAGCTGAGGAGTGCCGTTCTCCAGGAGCAGCACATAATAAGTACTGAGTTTCAATCTGCTTTCTCTTCAAAACCAACATGAGCATCCCTGGCTTGGCCAAAACTCAAAGGTAAGAATTTTCAGGGTTCTTAAGAGTAGGGGTGAGATTACTACAATTTGAAAGATCTGAAGACCATTATGGCATGAGCAGAAGGAAAGCTTTCAGTTGCTCTGTAAAAGACTGGCCGTTATTGCCCCTTTTGAGAAGGTGCAGCATGCCTGTCCTTTTCCCTTGTGCAAGGCRAGTTGATTGCTACAGGAGTAACAAGCTGTAACCCTCCTCAAGTGCTTTTGAGAGTGTAGCACTGGCCTATACTCCATAAATTGGAAGGCTGTGAATCCTGGCTGGCCCTGCAGAAAGTATATTGTGTATTGTAGGCTCTTTGTGATCTTTTCCCCTTTGCACACCTTCACAGAGCCAGACACAATCCAGCCCATTATCTCTATGTGAGAATTTTCACTATTATAGACTTGTAAAAGTTTCTATTAGCAATTCTGATTTGGAAAGGACAATTGGAGGCTGAAAGAATGGCAAATGCAACCCGGATATAACTTTTTGATCCCAGAACCCAATTAAATTTGTGGTTTTAAAGTGTGTGTGACTCTTGAGTTCAGCTCTAATACTAGATTTATATTATTTCCTGGAATGAAAGTCACTGCACACAATTTCCAGAGGAGCATAATAATGATCCAGTGAAAAATGAATCCAGCTTTTGATTTTTATTTTTTTTCCCCAACAGAAATAAGATTGCAAACTAATTTAGTTTTATATTGGCTATTCTTTTAATGCTCAGTAACTTTCCTACCATCAGTGACTTCTTTTTTTCCCAGATATCTTCTTCATTAGTGCTGCTGTTGCTACGCAGTGTTAGTGTGCATTTGTCTTGACATGGCTAATGCTATAGCACTACTACATATTTGGGGAGAAGAAGAAAACCAGAATATTGGTTGAAGGGAAACCTTTCTTATCAAATATCCTATTCATAAGCTCATTATTTTCATGAATAATTAGTATTCTGAGTGCCATGTGTTTCTTTTTTTCATCATGTCAAGGTCCTCTGTCTAAAATGATGCTTCAGCCTGATCAGTTAAGGTAAGGGGGAACTTTAGACAGCAGTAACCATAAATGCTCTGTGCTGAGCTGCTGTCTGGCTCAAAACAGCCTTCGTGCTTCTGGATTATTATTAGAGACACTTAGGTTTTGGACTAGCAGTACTGTATCTGTGTCTTGTTCCTAGTTATATCACAGGACAGCTTTTGTCTCACAAGGAGACTTATCTTAATTCTGCTGCTTCTTGGAGTTTGTGGCACCTTTTGATCTAACAGACCTGTAGGAAAGAGAGCTGAGATATACACCAAAGATGAAAGGAAGTGTCCTTGCCCTCCTCTTCACTCCCTTACTGAGCTCTTCGCTGTGGAGCTTGGCAGGTTCTGTGGGTACTATGAGGTTTCTGGTCTGTAAAGTGATATACGTGAGAGCTTTGGGGAAAACCGTAAGTTATTCTTAGGGAGAAAGTGACTTTAAATTCTGTTTTCCATGGAAAGAAATGAAGATGGTGCGATAAGTCTTGCTTCTATGGCATTGAGCTTTTCTTTTCCTACCTTTGCTGCCTGGCTTTTAATTTTGGGGGCACTGGCTACCTGTAATATTTATCATAACGAATTTTTTGCCCAGCAATGCTGYGCTTTGAAAATGAGCAAGAATCAGAAGTGCAAATGTGCTCCCCTGCTGTTACCGGTGGACTTGCATGGACATGAATGAAGCTGGTTTTTTTCAGCTACCTGAGGCTGGAGCAGTGCAACCCATTTGGCATCCTCTAACTCCACGTGACTGGGGAACAAGCTGACTAAAGCTCTGTCTGACGTGTATCTAGTTAAGTTCCAAAAATAGTGCATCTTCATAGTCTTTCTTTAGTTTGAATATGAATTGCAGCTTTGTTTTCCACCTTTGGTTGCTACCRTTTGAATGTCTTCCCAGACAAAGCTAATACAGTTGTGAAGTAGAAGCATATTCACTTCTACTTCTTTGTGGACTTTCCCCCCTGCCCTGAATCTGAGTTCTATCCAGAGACACAGCTGAGAGAAACATACATGGTAACGTAGTTCTGGATTATCCTGGATTTGTGATAACCACGGACAAAGCGGGATGAATGCTGTCAAGAACAAGTTTCAGCTCAGATGAATGTTAACTGAAGATGAAAATCGCTATGAAGAAAAAGAACTGTTGCTGCAAAATCAAAACAACACATCCTTTTTGAAATCTTTGGGAAAGCCCTTCTTGCACAAAAGATCTTCTGTGAATCAAAAAGATATCCATTAATTCCTGTTACCCTTTCCCCATTTCACATTAGAAGACACCTTGGCTGTGATGATCATCATCTTTTATTCTTTCCCTGCTGTCTTGACTGAATACAGAGTATGACTCTGGTGATGTGGTCAGTTTGATCCTCATTTCAGATGCTGAGAGGAGAAGTGCTCATCTGTCTCCAAAATCAAAAAGCAAAACATCCATCCATCTGAACTTAGTGATGCACTGAGATCTCAACAATGCTTTTTCTGTGAGCAGCTAACTTACTCAAACTGATGCTGATTTACTGAGTAAACCTGTCCTGGATGATACAAAGCTTATTGTATCTCTCAGCATTGCCTAACAGAGGGAAAACTCAGCAGAATGAAGATTTGGCCCCTAAATCGATCTTCTTTTTTTTTTTTTTTTTTTTTTTTTTTTTTTTTTTTTCTTTTTTCCTCCTTCTTCCCTTCTTTTCACTCTAAGCCAGTTTGGTAGTTGACTCTTGAAGGAGCAGTAATGTACCCTGTGGCCTCTCCATTCAGAGTGAAGCATGAATCACAAAACTGGTCTACTTTTTTCAGACTCCAGAGAACAGCGTTATGCTATTGGTGCTGGTTTTGAGCTGAAGTTCCTGTCTGGATAACGTATCCCTGGATATGGTATGTTGAGCTTGCAGAGCTGGTCTGCTGCAATGAAATCCAGGACCAGATGAGTTGAAATGGATACTTGAATGAAATCATTATTACTCTTGCAGACACAGAAAAGTAGACATACAGTAATGGCTTAGACAAAATGCATTGTTTAAAGACCATGTTAAATGAATTCCTCCAGGAGGGCTTGCGTTTTTATGGAGAATGCTGTCCAAGCAAGAAAGATCTGTTCTTCCTTAGTCTTACGGAGTAATTGAATATGATTTTGAAACTTCAGTCTGCTTCATGTGTTACTGTCCAGGTCAAATACCTGCAAAAATAAATATTATACTGCTTTTTCCATCAAATAGACATGTTGAGAGGCCCTGTTTCTAATCAGATAGTTTTTGAAGCCTAATACTATACTCTGAAATCAGAGTAGTAGTCTTCTCAACTGATTCACAATTTTTTCCAAGGGTAATATAAGAGATTTTCTTTCTTCCGTTAAACTTCGAAATGTAGTCACGCAGAACTTTTAGGCTCCTAAGGCAGAGCAGCCACTTTGCCTGGAGTGACATAGGCCAAATGGCTTCAGGGTTAGTGATACAGAAATTCATTCATTGTGCTTCTTTGTCATCAATCTGCTACCAGTTCTGTGGGTGTGTGTCTAAAAGTCTTCTCTGTGCATTGGTGCTTATTGAGAGAAAACCATATAGAACTTGTCTCATTCTGGATATTTATATTCTAAGGAATGCATCTTGGAGGAAGAGGTGGAAATTCTCTTTACAAAGGATCTTTGATCCCTAGGATCATGATTGATAGGAAAAAATGTGTCTGTATTTACTTTAAAATCCTCTTTCTTTGAAAAAGAAGATCCACAAGCACAACTTTGCTAGAGATAAACAGATCAGGGAGGAGAGATTCAGAAAATGACTTGGTCGTTATTACTGAGAATGCATCCTCTGCATTTCATATATTCAGAATGTATGTCAGAATAACTTTAGAAGTTGCTTATGAGTTTTTCCCCAGCTTGTACTTGGAAATTGGTGTGTATTTCTGTGTGTAGGAAATGACCAAGAAATAGAGTATCCCATTTAAATGTTTTGTAAACAAATTAACATCCTTCAATTCTGGTTTCATACAAGAAACTGAATGTTTCTTTCATTTGCACATGCATGTGCACAGACACAGAGACAGGCACACATGCATGCATTGCTTGTCAGGTCATCCATTTGTAGAGATGAAAGCTGTTTTTATGTCTACAGTCTATGATGTGCCTTCAACCTCTTTATTAGCAAGATGTAGTTATAAATAAGGTATCAAATTTCTTGCTCACATATCAAGAAACTTAAATGGCAAACAAGTCTATACATTAGTTCTGATTTTCTAGGTATTCTTACATGTAGAAGTGATTTTTGGCAAGCCTGGTGTTCCTCTCCAGGGTTCTAATAATATAATAATACCTTATTTTGCATTACRCAGAAGAGTTTGTTTTTAATCTCTAGTTTTGCTGCTCAGAATGTGATAGGTATTCAGTGAACTATTTGTGCGTGAGAAGGGTATGCTCAACACAGTATTTAAAAGTTTAGTTACATCTTGAGGGGTTGCAGTCTGAACGATGGCTGTGTTGCATGATACTGAAGATGTACCTGGTGTGAACCTTAGTTTTCCTCTGAGAGTTTGATGCTGTTGGGTAAGTAGTGTAGCACATTAGCACAACTGCCTCTTGCCATGCTAGAGTAGTATTCCAATTTTAGATTAGCCTTAACTGATCTTAAATCTTCATCCTGTCTTCAGTGCAAAGATACTATATACATAGGCACAGCTGAATGGCGTGAGGAAGGTTATGAATCACAGTCCCCAGCACGGTTGAATCTCATTATGATGATTAAGAATTGTCATGAGAGTAAAACCTTGAGGTTCAAAAGGTGATATGTTTGTAGGCTTGGTAAAAAAAAAAAAAAAAAAAAAGGTGCATGATCACTGACCTGACATCTTGTTTACTAATGTCTCATTTTGCTGGAGAGGAAAGCCTTTATATCCCATTAGCCATCTCCTGAACGCTGTTCTCTTCCTTCCCCTTACCCAATGCCAATGATCCTTATGAAAAGATACCAGGCTAGGTTGTGTTTTTTTTTTTTTTTTTTTCCTTTCCGCATGGGATCATAAAAGAGTATGGTATCCAACTCCTATTTGAGCCTTAGTGGAAATTGGCTGTCTGATTTCCATTCCAACATAATACATCATGAATATTAAAACTCCTAAAATATGCAGCTGTGTGTGCATTTCTGCAAGTACTACAACTCTTACAAAAGCAAAGCAGAAATTTGCTGAGCTCTAAACAAAATACCTTCTTCCTTAGGAGATGTTTCAGAGTACAGGTATCACGAACAGGTGGGGGCAAGGGTTCACTGGCTTGATATTGCCGTTGGTGATGCCGGTGCTGGGAGGTGATGCTGGCACTGGGAGCAGTGTTCAGATGCGCAGAAGAGGAGATGTTTGGGCAGCAGTTGCATAGCACTCTGCAGAACCAGTGCAACAGTTTGGAAAAATCTTGATTCCTTTTTGAGTAAAGATGTAGTGGTTACAAATACCCAATCTTTTGCTAAGGGCCTCTGTGCTCATTTTGGGTGGTAAGTCGCATTTGAGCCAAACATAGAAACCCAGCAGTTTCTGTAGGAGCCTGTGGAGTGGAATGCCACACAAGTAGCCCCAGCAAAATCTGGCCTTCATTGCTAAGAACGGAAGCAGGAACAAATGTTAAATTTTTCGTTTACTACATGCATCTTCATCTATTGGTAAACAAAAATACAGCCATGGTAATTTGTATGTCTTCCTTGTGAAATCTCTGCTTTTATAACTGTTTCTTCGTACTGTAGAGCAAAGCTAACAAAAAAAAGTGGTTTTATGAGGCAAACAGTGTTTTTCCTATTTAGCTTTCTGAAAGCAAACCTGAAATAAATAGTTGTGCAGCCAGAGTATGATTTGCAAGCAGTATTAGAATAAAGATAATAAAGAAGAATGACATTTCACTATAAGAACTCAGTTTAGTTGCATCAATCTTAATGCAGTATTACCTTTTCTGCATTTATAAAAGTAAAGGAATAAAGTGATAGTAGCCTTAAAACCTAGATATTGCAATGTAGACAGCTACCAGCAGAATCCAGTCTTCATTAAGAAAACAACTTTTAGTATTGCAATAAATTATTTTTTAATTAAGGCTTTTCTGTATCTTTATCCTTCTTGGTCCCAAGGAATTGCTAAGTCAGTGGTTCTGAAATGCAGGGCATATGAATAATGCAGCTTTACAAATAAGAAATGTGTGCAAGAAAAATTAGATTCCAGTATCAGTCTGTTACTGAATGTTGATTTAAACAAGTGGATGCTGTTCCATCCATTTGTTTTGAATTCCTATTGTTTTAGTTTGTAAACTTTTTGGAGCAGAGACATCTTATTTTGAGCTAGTGCAGGGAGCAGAGTTTTGGCTTGGACTTGTCAGTGCCTCTAGGAAAANGCAAAAAAACCCCCAAAACAACCCAAAACCCACACAAACCAAAAAAAAACCCAAAACCAAAAACCCAAAATATGTTTTTGAAGGGAGTAGGAATCGCCAAAAGTGTGACAAGTAATGCAAATTTGAAGTGGAACTTGAACATACCACATTTCAAATTCTGTTTGGACTTCAGTCCATCCAGCTCAAACGGTAGGTGGAAACTGTAGYGAAAAACAGCTAAGAAGAAATTTTATGAACTTTTCCTAAGCACATTATAAAGATAAAATACAATGATAATATAGTAAAGATTTTAGAGTATATTTGTAAGAAATAATCAAATGGGGTTACTCARTGCTGGTATGAAACAACCATTAGTAGTCAGTAGCTATGTGTAGGCATGAATTATGGTATCATTCTTAACCACCTACCAGTATAATTTGATCAAGAGTTTTTTACTGTATGTGCTCATATGATTTAATTAAAGTTGTGATACAATATCAAAATAATTGTAATTTAGGCAGGGGATTGTTCTTTTTATTGAAAAAAAGATAAAGAAAAGCCTATTGATTTGCTAAAGTAAACTTGGATGTTATTTTCAATCAATACCTTTTAAAGAATCTTTTAATCAATTCTTGTGGAATCTAAAAGTTCAGTAATAAATAATTTCTCATGTTTTAGGGCTAAATTTTCCTTTCCTGAGACTTCCTTGTAGAAGAAATATGGTTAGCAGAGGATGACATCTCTTCTGTGCATTTCCGCAGCARGAACAGAATTCCTGCCTTACCCTGTTGTGGTCTTTCCATTGCCTTCAAAGGGATTTGGATCAGACCCATAAATCTATGCTCACTTCTGTGGGCTATTTGAAAGCATTGCTGTAGAATCAGGTTTCTTCCATTCCTATTCAATTCGTAGGATTCACGATATTTGACTGAAGAAAATGTTCAGCAATACCTTCTGGCAAACTCACTCACCAGGGGGTCATTGTCTCTTCTCATTATCGGAGAGGGCAGGGGAGGAAGAGTCATGAGCATCAGTGATGGTACCCAGAGCAAAGCTGTTTACACCTTTTCTGCGACTGTGGACGGCAGTGTTGATTCCAGACGCCCTGCCCCAAACCAGGAGCCCGTGTGCTTGTAAAAGGCAGCAATGTTTCTCTCCATCACTGCTGCATCCTTGAAACTTTGTCTCTGCCAGAGCTCCCAGCTCCATATTAGGCATGACTAAGCTCGTCGGGTCAAAGGGCAGGATTACCAAACACATTAGTACTGAGGTCCATTTTCCAACTTTTGGAAGTTCATTCCTTATCAGTGCCTCGTTTTTCCTTCATGCGTTCCCTCGGTAATAGAGAAGTAGTGGTCTGAAAGTGAAGGAATCTGACCCTATTCATACCAGGTTGTTTCTTCTGTCTCTTTTTGCTAATGTATCTTTTTTCAAGGCAAGTGAGAGGGAAAGATGACTTTGCCATTGTGTGCATGGTTTTAAAATGGTTCAATAAAATTCTTTCTCAATTCTAAAAATACATTGCTGGCTCTTTATATAATACACTGTCTTTAACTGTGATTCTTATCCGGGCCTCAAAGTATGAAGAGCTAGATTTTCAAAATTGGAGGTGCCCKACTGTGGCATTCCTCACACTGGCCAGTACCTGATCACAAGTAATACCTTGTGCAACAGGTGTATTAGATATAGCTGCCCGAAGATACCATGGAAGTTGGAGGTGTATGTGTTTAGTATTTAAGAAATGCATTAGTGCATGGCCCAGTTGTCAGCATCTGGCTTTAATTCTCCTGTAGGAACTGTTCTGCTGTCCTAATAAAGGGGAACTAAAGAAAGAATGGAGCTAGTATTTAAAAACTGATTTTAAGTTGGCTGCTGAGTGGAAGAAATATCCATGTGTTTTTAATAAAATTTAAGGGAAACATTATCAAAGGTTCTTAAGATGACTGTACGTCTTCCTCCCCTCTAGCTCCATCAAACAATAATTAGGAAAGATTCTGTTTGGAGTGAATGGGGGTTACTCCACAAGGAGGGGGCGGTGAAGGGGTACTATTGCCTCCTGTAACACTTCCCCTCTTATAACCTTCAGTTATTCTTTTTGTATCTATACAACAGTGGGAAAGGATTTTCCTTACATTAAAGTAGGGCTCTTTCTTTAACTCTTCACTCCCACTGATACTTCATCCTGTGAGGTTTTATTTCTAACCATCAGTGGCGATGTTGTGCAATTCTTTGAGAATATTTTGTGAGGGCTGCCTTAAAACACAGGTTGATGCTGTTTGGAAATGTTGTGGACACATGTGGTTTCGGTTATATATCACATAACCTAAGTTATAACGAGGTTTGACCATGGATAAATGAAGACTTCTGTGGTCTATTGTAATTTGTGAATTTGTCTAATCGGTGTTGCAAACATCTTACTCGTGATGGGTCTACAGCGCAGTTTAGTGAAATATTAATAGCCCTAGGGAAAAAAAAAATTCATCATTTCTTCTTCCAAATATCAAACAATTCATATGTCTCCTGATTAGGGTACTTTTTTCTAATTTGTTTTGTGTTTTTTAAATCATGAGACTACACAGGTGCAGGGAACTCTGTTCCTGTAGCCTCACTGTAAAAGCAGTTTTATTGGAAGTTCTCTGATGTAGTCAGTTTGGGGAAAAGTTTCAAGGTAGCGTGTGGGTGATAAGCGTGCAAATCACATTATTTGTTTACAGGATTATAAAAGCTGAATGAGAAGTTAATTCAGTATGGCGTGTTGCTTTTTCATTTGTGACTCTTGAAGCATTGGTCTGTAACATCGGACAGCACAAAATCAGCATTCTTAAACTAATTCTGAAATTGTGTAGATTTGTAGTGGAATAGACGAAAATGTACATATAGTGACTCACTGGAAGGGGTAGGAGTCTTTGTCCTCCAAATTTGAATTTAATTTTCACAGTTGTGGATAATACATAAGCAGGAAAGACCTAAGCCTTTTTTTTTTTCCCTTTAACACCTTTTGATTGAGAATGTGAAGTGCCACAATACCTGTTACCTTCCTATAATTGCTCCTTCTACATACCTAACAAATATGTCCCATCAGATTTGATTTTTCATTTACATACTGTGTCCTCTCCTGTGAAATTCCTTTGAGTTTAGGTACGTTACTGGGACTGCACCAGGGTAAAGGGAGGACAGCGAAGCCCAAAGTCTCCCTGACTGATAGATCTGACTTGAAATCTCTTTGCTTGTGGTGATTTCTGTCTTTCCTGGCAAACTGTTCTGTTCTTTGAGCTGCTATTCTTCTTATTAAAATCCCTTGATGATGAATATACTGGATGCTGAACTGAAGCTCAAGTTTCCGTTGGCGATGTTTTCCTTCCTGGATGTTCTGTTACCAAAGACTTAAGCAAAGTGTGTGTGTGCAGGTTGCTTGTCTCGCAGCATCAAGTGGTGTCTGGATGTGAGCTGTCAGCATGTGAATAACGATGCTGTTCAGCCAGTGCCACACAAATAATCAGTGACTGACTTTGTCCCCACATCCAGCCCAGCCAGAAGTTCTCCTTGCCTTCCTCGGGTCTCTGCCAGGAGGATGAGGGCTTTATAACCCTTATTGAGTCCGAGCACGTCACACCCCAAAGCAAATGGGGTGGAGGTAGGTGGTAGCTTTGCATTGCTTCATATCAGGCCTCAGACTAATTGCAAAGGGGTTACTAAAATGCCACACTGGGTATGATTAGCTAGGTCCTCGCCACATGTGAGTGTGAGTTCAGCTTGGAAAGTCTACAGTAATAAAGGGATGTCCTTAAATAGCACTGCGGAGCCTTATAAATTAAGGATTTGTTTAGTCTTTCATTGTTCTAAGGCATCTGCAATTATAGCATTGGTTTGTGCATGAATGTATATTATTAAACCAGTTTTAAAAAATGCATAATGCTTGGAGAGTGCTGTTTTGCAAAGTTGAAACTTGGCATTATAAATTCATTCTTTAGCATTTGAGTGAAACATGAGGAAAGAGTGCAAGTTTGTCAGAAATTTAACTCCTTGTGGTCCTTCTTTCAGCTAAGTAATGGGATGCTCTCCTTTCCTTCTGTGATAACTTAAAGTATTTTCTTGCTTTAAAGATTTTGTTAAAATCCTCAGGACACCCCTACCAGCCAATCAGTCCATCCCCAAGTCCCTGCGCAGCATCAAGTACAAACTCCTAACAGATCCACTTTATGCTGAAGTTTGCAGGCATGTCATAAATGCTAARCCAGAGCCAATATGAAGTCCTCCATCTCTTGGGATTAATGAGCACTCTTCAAGGGGGGGGGGGAGGAGAAAGAAAAAAGAAGCCCAAACTACTCTTTGTTCAAGCTTGCCTCGTACACCTTTGCCTTTTGAACAGTTCTTATTATAAGCAAATTTTTCATTTAAATTCAAGGTAAATTTTCTAGTTAGTCACGTTGGTTTTAGAAAAAAAAAAAATCTTAATCTTAGTGGAAAGGAGTCTGATCCCCTAAAATGATGATATGTAAAGTACACATTGTGTTCTTTCATTTTGCTTTGAATTTTTGAGACATCAAGGTACATTTGGTTCCTGTTCCCAGGCTTTTATGTACAACGTGAGGGCTGGAAGTATGCTTTAGGAAGAGAAAGCTGACATTCTTAGATGATCATTTGTTTGGAGGAGCTGGAGTTTTAAATAAAACATCAAATATGAGAAAATCAGAAGAACTGTCAATGTTGTCATTACCTGAATGCAGTTCAGATCAGCAGTGTTGAAAAGTTGTCATCTGATGGTTACAAGATGGCCTGTGACACAGAGCAGTTTTCTTAGAGACAGGTGTGTATTAGGTTGATGTAACAAAATTGCTACCTGCAGAAAGATAGGCAGAGCTGTACTTTCATTCCTCATATTAACTTCACCTGYGATGAGGCTAGGAGACCATGCTAATTGTGAGGGTAAGAAATACCGAGCTATTTCTCCAGGGAGAAAAGAGTCTGCATGTACTGAGAACAAACCAAGTTGTTAATTGCCCTGAATTTTAGCATTGTTATAAACTAAAAACACATACAAGTGTGGTTTTGCTAGAGTCTCCTTTGAATGGCCTTTCAGGCCGTTACATTAGTTCCATCAGAGAATGTAACTCCAGCTTCTTTTTTAATTTGTTCTTTATCTTTTTTGTGTGTGCATTGGTTGGAAAAAAACAAATTTGACCTGCCAGTGTGAGTCAGAAGACGTTTCGGTGTATGCTTAGGCAGAAGGATGTCTAGCACTTGGCTGAGGCTGACTCAACAGAAGAGCTTTTAATTCCTGTGCAAGTACATGGAGACCTGGCACCTGCTTCCGAGGGCAGCTGGGGTCAGTGTTACCACACACATGCTCACAGATTGTTCCTCTCCTGTAGCACAGGAATACTTGCAATGTGTTCAAAACTTAACTCATTTCTGCTTTTAATTTGAGAATGCGCCAAGGGATGTGTATGCTCCTAAACCCCATTCCTCTTGTAGGTGAGTGCCTCATAAAAGCATAGGGAGTACAACTAATCCCTATTGGAAGTGACAGGCAGAGTGGGTGAAGCATCTCAAATCCCACAGTCAGCCTGGCAGAATCCTGAATTTGAACTCAAACCTCATGAGATTCAGTCCAGAGCTTCAATCAAAGAACTGTTCTTTTCGTCTCTTGCAGTCCTTTGTTTTCAAAGATGTTCCTGTTTAAACGTGTCTTGACCACGTACAGGTGACCTGTAAGGAGCAGGAAATAATCAGAAAGCCTTGAGATGCTCTGTTATGGTTTATTTCAAAGCCCTGACCTGTGCAGGATGCCTTCTGAATGTCTCTGACCATCTCCTCTTATTTCTGAGCCCTCTGTGGCAGATCTTTTGTCACGGGTTTCCGTAAGTGAGAACAGAGAGGCTGTTGGCAAACCTTATGCCCTTTTAATACCTGCTTGAACACATCTAAAGCAAATCAGGGAAATAATATTTATGTAGCATGGTCATGAAATCATTAGCAAGCTGGCTGGCAAATTAGAATTTTTAAAAAAGGGAAATTTAATTAAGTAATGACATAGTTGTAGTGTGGTTTCATATCCTTCTCCTAGACAAGCATTCATTATGAGCTTGAGTAAATGTTAGATATTTGTAACATAGGATGTTAAATATTTAAATTTTCCTGTAACAGATATATATTCCTACCTGGTAGGCTACTGCTCAATATTGAATTAGAAGGACAAGTTCCTCTTGTTTTCTTGCTTGGGTGTCAACTTGTAATGTACGAGCATTGAACTTACTGAAAGTAAGATTTTGCTATTGTAATTTCGTAGGTAAATGGCTACTCCAGGCATTAAGGCTTTTATTTCAAAAGAATCTTGTAACAGCCTGGTCCTGAAGAGTCTGGTCAGTGGCAACCAGCACCTGCAGCTGGTACTGCAGGGTAAAGGCACAGAAATTGTTCTGTTGGCTTTCATGGGTCGTCTCCCATATTGGCATTTGGCATAAGGGCTTTTCTGGAGCAGGATGTTATTCAAGCATGCTGTGAGCTCTCTTTGACCAAACCAGCCATGGTCTTTCTCATGAGTATCTGTACATCCCAGCTGCCACAGCATTACATGGCAAGCTTATACAATGAGTACTTGGATGACAGATGCAGGTCCAGCTCTGGTCTGGGAGTAAATTTTGCTTGCGTAAATTTTCTAAGGCTGTTGTCTTTCCCTCCATTTATGTTATATTATCCCTCTCATCATTTTCTAGTCTCTAGGGAAGAAGCTGCAGGTGGTTCCTACAGTTCTTAGTCATGAAGCATTTGGTCCAGGGGAGCTGGAGTCACTGCATTGCTCCTTGATTAGCAGTTCTTGGTAGAAACTTAGATCTAGATCTAGAGTCTTGTGACTACAAGTGTGCTTGGGACAGCAAAAGACTGTGGAACCAGGAGGAAATTTATTGTTAGACCTTGTGTCTGGTTTGTAACTGTGCCACCAGCTGGAAGGGAGTTTGAGGTATGCAGCGTAAGAAACAGCTTATGCTGAAACTAGACTGGCAAAGTAGAATCAGTTGTGTTACATCTGATGTCTTCAGCAAAGGTATTCTCATGTTGTCTCCCTGTTACCTTTGGTTTTTTTATTTCAGAAGACATACACCAGCTATTCGTAATTTTGAATGCATTAGGAAGCAGTCAAAACAGTGACAGCTAGGTCAGAAAAACAGATGCGTTCCTCCATCGTAATTGCATATGATAATCCTCTCCATTGTTGTTATTTTGAAGGAAATTATACTGATTTTAAATTAGTCTTTGATTTGTCTTCTGCACGAGAACCACAGCTGAGTTATCTTTGCCTTAGAATTGACAAAACTGCACTGTTTGTCATTCAGTCATTTAGTAGCAAGCCAGCAAATGCAATGCTGTTCTGCAGCATAACTGTATAAATCAAAAACTAATATTTGCTACCACCTTTTAAAAAAGTTGCTGACATATTAGAGAGATGCTAAATGAGCCTTATTGATGTTTCATTCTAATTAAATACAAGGTAAATGCTCGGTAATTGCACCTTTCATTAAAATGTGAATGTGTGATTTGCAAGCTTCCTGGCGCTGCCCTTTAGAAATCATCTGAAAATATTTTGGTCTGGTGGCATTAAGTCACTATAGCTTAGCAATGTATTGGTAACTTAATAAGCTGCTGGCATTTGTTTTGGAGAAATTGTCCTTCGTATGCAAAGCTGTCAGACTGCTTGACTATATAATTCTTCTTCATGTGAAATAATACGATAAAGTTCTCAGTATTGAATTGAATGCTTTACCGTGACCAGCGCTTGGGAACTTTGTGTGTGGACTGGAATTGCTTCACAGCAGAAGTATCGTTTGGTGACAAACACGCCGATTTCTTTACATCCATCTATCTCATTTACAAGATAGACCACCTACTTTCTGCTGTGCACTTAGGTCTGAGCAAAATGGAGCTGGCACCCCGGTTATTTTTGATGTTGTTGAAATGAATAAATGTTGAACTTGTGCTATCAATTCTGCAGGTGTGTTTATGCCTCCTATGAAAGCCCGACACATGCCGTTTTGTGAGAGGAGAAGATAGGGAAAACTTACATTCTTGCCTGCTTTAAATTAGGATCTGTATTAACGATTTAGACTATTGTGTTATGAGAGCATCGATTTCATCTGTTCCAATGATTCCTTTTAATGAAATTGTTCAAGGCTCAGTTCACAACAGAGGAGAGGCTGCTCTCTGCATTATTGGAGCCAAGTTAAGGTCACAGATCTTGGCTCTTCCATCATGAGAATCGTTCAATAGAAAACATGGATGGGCCAGAGAACAATTTTCAACTAATTCCATGATTGCTTTGAAAGCAGTGGTGAAAAGCACAGGAGTTAATGAGTCTCTCCATTACTTACCCATTCCACCTAACTCAGCAAGCCAAATAAAAAAACCCCTGATTTTCAACTGAAGCTATTTTTTTAACTGTCCCCAAAATAGACCTGTTTCAGCTGAGGAGGAGGCCTGCCTCTAGTGAGAGGAAAGATCAAATGGTTGAAAGAATGGCTCTCCTGCTTTCTGTTCTCCTGTCTGTCAGTGGCCTTGAGGAAAGCACTTCATCTTTATTTCTGTTTTCTCATTTGAAAAGATAATATTTTCCCCACTTTGTGAGGATTCTGACTTCACAGTGTTTGAGCTGCCTGAGAAAACACAAGTGCAATTAGCTACAAAGTATTTCTGTTGGCTAGCACAATTAAAATACAGTGTTTCCTGTTCCTTAAGGTACTTGTTATATGTTTTTAAAAACAAACAAACAAAACAACAACAACAAAACCAACAACAACAAAAACAAAACAAAAACCAAATAAAAAAACCAAAACCAACAACAAACCAACACCACCACCACCAAAACCCACCAAAAAACCAACCAAACAAAAAAAAGCCCATCCAGATCTTCTCTGTTTCTTCATATGATGTGTCTGGCATAGGGTCCTTTAAAAAGAAAGCTGGGCAGTCAGAGAAGAGCTACACAAGTACATGAGTTATATTGAAAACCAGTATCTAAAATGTTAAGGAAATAATTTTCATCCTGTTATGCATATGTGTGTATTTAATTGGAGATGTCTTGCTATATACAATATAATAATTATATATGTAACATGTTTCCCTGTACGTATGGATATAAATATTTATTTAATGTAATATAATCAGTCTCTGTAACGACTATAAAGATGTAAGCATGTATGTGCTTGTGTACTAATGTATAGATAAAATTTAGTAGATAGGATAATAATTGGATAGGTACAATAATATATTTCATGTTCAGGATGCCCTTGAGCAACACTTCCCACTTCAAAGGTGTTTTCATAGGTTACTGCCCCATAAGTATCTTTATAGTGGCGAACTCAGAAAGCCTGTCTTCTAGGGCATCCTTTGTGCATTCCCTAGATAGAAAGCTAATTTCCTTGTTTTCATGTAAACAAGGAAAGCTGCAATTCAGAGTGTTTTGTCTGGCACAGAAGAGACAAATGATAGTAATAATACCTACCTCTTACATAGCACATCTCAAACCATTTGGTCTAACTATGAGTCAGACACTATCAGGGAATACCAATTCCTTATGTGTAATCATGACCTGAGTCCTGAATGCTCCCCAGGTCTTGGAGTACTGCTACATTGTGTCCAAGGATGAAAACAGAGGCACCCAAAACTTAGGGTTTGCATAAGGTAGAAAAGACAAGAAAATAATCCAGGGTGATATACTTTGAGAAACCTGCTTTCAGCAGATGCAGTTCATTCCCGAATGCACCTGAGTTGTGTTCTCACTTTATTATACTACAGACATGGGTAGAGTTGAAAGATCCCTTTCTGCATAGCACAGCTGGGCTGTAATCCTGACTCATGTCTCCAGTCACAGCCCTGGCAGGAAAATGGGCAGTGGGAGCTGTTCCGGCTTGGTGCTCATAGCTGGGGCACAGGAGCTCAGGGGGGCCTATCCAACGGTCCTGTCTTCCCTTCTCCAAGCGTTTCTGCAGTAGCTTACCACTTCCTTATCGTTTGTCTGCCTCTTGATCTATTCTGATGAGAAAAGGGTCTCTACAAAAATTCCTCTGGGAAATATACCGAAATGCTGGGCAAGCCCAAAAAAAGAAATCTGCATTTTTAAACTGTGGCTTGTGCTCAACTCTGAGGATTTGAAGTGATCATCTTACCGTTGCACACACTTCACTTTCAGGAATGTGCAGCTTTAACAGTTGTGTGGGAATGACTGGAGGGAAAAAATGCCAGGAAGGAGGGAGAGAACTCCTGGACCAGATTTTGTATCTTAACTGCAGCGTCACTGATGTGAATGCAATTTCTAGTCTTCTCGTCTGGTCTTTAAGTGTTGTATGACTTCTGCTTAGGCTGCTCTGCATTTTTTCCCCCTGATGCTTCCAGACTCTGAGATGCAAAGAGGTCAGCTCTGCAAGGAGGAGCTGACATGATGAGATGCAAGTCCTGAAAATCCTTTTTAGTGATAGTGGGCAGGAAAAAAAAAGTTTAATCAGGGTCAAGGTATAAGACTAGGACTAGAGTGTATGGGGGTTCACGATTACTGAGTGCTCCTTAGAAATAACTCAAGTGCAGTGTGGGGAAAATAAAGCTTTGCCAGTCTGGATTGCCATTCACCTCCCTACATTAAACTTGGCTTGTTGAAGTAGGGCAAAAAGACTACTTAAACTTTGTGGCTGATCATACATTGCCTGGCTATGTAGTCCTGTGTTTGAGTCAGCCTAAAACGTTAGTGAATGAGCCAGGCAAATATACAGAATAACATATTTTGCGGAGTTTACAGGTAACAAAGTCTTCAGTTCTTGATGCATAGCCATAAAGAGGAGCTGAATGCTGTATACTTGTTTTGATCAGACCTGCTGAACTGCAAGAAGTGATTTACTGCTCTTTAGTTTTTGAAGAAAGTTACCCTGCATAATAATAGTTGTTCTCCTTATACCACAGTTTGTCAACCAACACTATGCACACATCAAAACATTCTCTAGATAACAATGGAGATAAAGATGACAATAAAGGTCTGTGAGTGTCTGCATATGAATTTCTGTATTAAATATATAAGGAACATTTTGCTTAGGATTACTGAAAATTAAGATAAATATGACCGCAGGATTCATACTTTCACTCGCTGTTGGTAATTGACTGTTTGACAGTGGTAATGAGACTTATGCTAATTTACACCCTGATTCTTGGAAGTGACTCTTCCCAGCAGCGCTGAACGCCTGTAGTTCCCCCTAATTCAGAGAGCATCTAGAAGATGCTCGGTTTGGCTAACCTGGGTTCCAGGTGCACTGTGGACTTATTCCTGGTACAGTATACTGTAAATAAATAGACTCTGAATAACCTAGATATCTACTTCAGAGATTGCTGCTGCTTTTTTTCTTTTTTTTTNTTTTTTTTTTTTTTCTTTCTTTTTTAAATTTGTGACTTGTATGACATCAATCCGGCAAGTTTCATAATGCTAAATTCTCTGAGCAGTAAAATAATTACAGGACAAAGAAAGTGACCAGTGATATTGGAAATGGGGTGGGGGGAACCCCAAACTTAAGGAGCAAGTAAAGTGTGCCTGATAATTGCGAAGTAATCTATCTCAGTAGAATTTTGCACTGTGGAAATACATAAATAGTTGCTTTGTTAAAAGCTAATAACTAACTCATTCAATTAAGCTATTACATATACACTTGTGTACGCACATGTGTAGATGTGATGGGAAGCACAAAATGCAGTAGTCTACAGCATGAATCTGCACACGCACAGGTTTAGGACAGGACAGCCACGGCTTGGCAGAAACCAATTTCTGAAAGTTTTTTCCGGTGAAGTATTTTTTTTGGTTCTGATTTCTCAGGTCCTATTCTTAGTTAAAAGCTACTTCCAGGTGCTAGTACATGGTCACTTGGTTTTTGTACATGTTTTTTTTTTTTTTCTTTCTTATTTACATAAAGACTGTGGCATGTAGAGAGATTTGGAGAAAGATTTCTGAGGTGGAAATGCATTTCTAGTGAAATTGGCTCTATTGTCATTTCTTTGCTTGGAAATACGAAGTTTTTCAACTTGCCTTCTGTATCTGGTGCTTCTCAAGTAGGAAGGGAAACACCTTTATGTAAATATACAGATCTTTGTTATTTTACATGGCCTTGCTGAGACTCAAATTTTAACTAGAAATATATTTTTTAGAATTACTACAGCTTCGTAAAGTAGTCAACTATTTCAGTTTTCTTTTAGTAGGCAAATATTTAATTCTTCCTAAATACACAAAGAGGTAATGTATGGGGAATGAAATCATGTGAACATGACTGGGTTTTTTTTTTGTTTGTTTGTTTTTGTGTGGGGTTTGTGGGGTTTTTTTGTTGTGTTTTTTTTTTTTTTTTTTTATGATGCATTAAACTGGGAGACATAAGTAAACATTAGCATTGCACAATGTAGCACAATTTTGCAGGTTAGCAACACTTTTTGATTTTTTTTTTTTTTTTTTGTTAAAATCCTGATTTATTGAAACTATCTTGCATTGAATAAACTGTTTAATGATGCATGCATTTAATTCCCTTTTTCAATCTTGTATTTACTGGTTTTGCTGTACTAGCTTGTGTTATGCTCTCAGCAATGCTGTTTGCTCACTGTACTTTTTTGGTGTTCTTCCACCAGCTCTAAAAATCATATAGTTAATCCAAAACGGTAATTAGGAAAGAAAAGGCTGTGATCAGTGTTACTTGAACATGAGATGTTAAAATTAGAAGCGGCACAAAGGTCTTCTGATCCATCATATCAGGTGGCTTTTTTTCTCCTGTTGTTGAGAGGGGAGAGAAGTATACCCTCTTTATTTCCATGCCCAGCCTGGCTAACTCCAGTATTTGTATGTGAAGGACATATCAAAGAAGAAACCAATGCTGGCAATTACTACAGGGGAAAAGAAGAAGAGAAGAAGGGAAGAGGCCAATGAAACTTTGTAGTAAAGGAAGGCAAAATGGAAATGGAAGGGATGTGTAGACTGTTGCTGGAGTTTATGTTYCATAAAAGAAAGATGCGGTGGGAAAAGTGGTTTGATGACATAAAAAGCAAGAGTCGTTTTCTTTGAGGGAGATCATCAGCTGAAATAGATTTACCCAGAACTGCCTGATTGAAAGCAGGACAGGACCTGTCCTTTGAACTTGTATCTCTAATCTTAAGGGAAAAATTCTTTTCCATCACTGAAAAAAACAAACCAGAAATCTAACTATATTATGGGGAAAGTCAAAAGACTTCAATATTTTGCTGGCAAACATTTTAGCAATGTTTGTAAACTATATATAGATTCTTGAGTCATATTTCTTAAATAATTGCTAGGCACAATTTCAGTCTACAATAACTTATAAAAGATATTACGAAATTGGAGTAGGGATGAATTCCTTACAGATGAAGTTGCCAAAATAATGCTTAGACCATTTTACTGTATGCATTTAAATTAAAATTTTACCTTAGAACCTTGCCATAAAGCACAACGTAGCATCATTTGTAAAATAATGTTGTTTGATAACAAGCTTTTAAGAATACATCTTATAAATCTGTTGGATTACACCAGTAATGTTTATGTAGAAAATATGTTACAATACAGCCCAGACTTAGAAGACAGRATTTGTCTGCATGTTACTTTGCATGGGTAATGCTTTGACTTCATTATTAGCTGGCTGGTGATACTCATGTTCTCAAACTGCTAAATAGATTCAGTGCGTTATAAAATGCCTTCCTGTGGGATATTCAAGAGACTTAGATCCAGCCTTGATTATTGTTTTCACTGCTTACTCTATGAATGAAAATAGACATTGCAGGTCTGTGTAAAAGTTGTAGAAATCCCTAGAGTTTGACCTTATGTATAATTGTTTTCTCCCTCTTAGTTGCCTGGTGCCATTCAGGTGCTAGCTGATTTTACATACCAGCATTGTCAAGCATCAGATATTACTGTTAAATAAGTCATCAGAAATTTGGTGACAAAAATGAGCTGCCTCTTGCTTTACAAACCCCAAATGCYTGATATTTTAGCAAGAGAACTGCTTTCTGTATGGCAGGCCGTCCTTTCCTGTGCATGTTATTTTTAATTCTTAAGCAGCTGTAATACGGAGCAAAATACTGTACAGTAGCAAGTGGAACCTGTTTTTTTAAACTGAAATGAGGTGGAGCTTCTTGTGTGGCTGCAAATGCCATGTTCGGTATAGAGGGCTTTCCCACTGCCTCGGGAACCTCCAACCTCACCTGCCCCCTGGCAGCCTAGGCAGGCCAGGGCAAATCTGCACCTAGCTCCATCAGGAATGCTAGCATGCTGTTATTGATAGCCGACCAGCAGGAATTACCTTGAGGAATGCTCTGCCAGGGGCATATTGCATACTGAGACCAGGAGAATAGTTAAGGCATTTGGGAAGCAGCGTTTTTATAACACAACTTTCTTATGATCCAGCATAGAGTCTAACCAATAGGGCTATAGCCCTATTTTATGTCTTCGTGTAGGATGGATACATACATTGCATTTCCAAATAGCTAATTCATGATGGTTCTACTTGCTTTCCTTTCCTTTCCTTGCTTCCTGGCACCTGCCACCCCCCAGATAAAAAGCTTCCAAGGGAGTATTTCAATAAATAAAACACCACCACCCAACTCTAATACAATAGCCTTTCCTGTAGTGAACTGCCAATTGTTCTGGTTTTATATTTGATGACCAAAAAACTGATCTTGGTGTAAATGCTGGAGGTTGGCATGTTGGTAAGATCTAGTACTGCGCCTTGGCCTTTGTGCGTGGAAACCAAGTAACTCACAGTGAGTCTCGGGGTGTCTCACTGAGTAATGGTTTGTTCTGGCTGGTACTGGTGAAGCACGTCACTTGAGTAACATCAGCATTGCGATGGAGCAATGACACTGACAGCATCAAATATAGGAGGGACTGTCATGCCTTTTCCTTCTGCTCTCAGTTATCTTTCTGCTTCATTTTCTCATCATCAGCTTGCGCTTTGAGTGATGTGTGTGTGTGATACATTGCTCTGCTTCTTGCCTACCCTCCTCTGGCTTGAGTATCACACATGACTGGTTCGTGCTAAAAGGAGTTTGGTCCAGAGGAGAGATGGTCCTGCTCCTCTCAGGTCTCTGCTCTACTCTCTCCTGTTCCRTTCTGAGGCTGAAGGACAGATGGGCTAACCCCATACCAGAGGCAGAGTAAAGTATATTCAACTCCACACTTCTAGTAGCTGATGCTTTTTGCAGGGAAGGGCTTCAAAGGTTTGAAAAGTTTCTGGCAGCTTCCTGTGTTGCTCCCAGCCAATTCTCCATAAGGAAGCCAAAATGCCCTCCTGGGTTAGGCCAAGGGCCCCACGAGCTCAATACGCCATCTCTGATGGTGGCATGAACATGAGCCTGGCCCGTTCCTCCTGTATTGCCCCAGCGTCCACAGCTGTTGGATTCAGCATGAGAGAGGGGACATCTCTGCCCATTGCTTTTTAGTGTCTGCTTACAGATTTGTTGTCCTGTAGTTCCTTATCCCTTTCACAACCTGCTCATGCCACCTGCCACCCCGGCCTCTGGGAGCAGCGGATTCCAGGAGCTTGCCGCTGTAGTGTGAAGTTCTCTCTTATAAGTTTTAAACTGATTATTTGCTAGTTTCAGCTATTGTCTGCTGGTTTGTAGCATGATGGGATTTGGGGAGTAGCAGTTCTGCATTCACCTCTTCCATTGCCCACGTAATTTTTGTAAACCTCGCTCTTATTACTGCCCACCACCTGCCAGCCATCTCCTCTCCTGATTCAAATGTCTCAGCCTTTTTAGCTTCTCATCATAAGGGGCAAGCTGCTTGGCCAAACTTCAGGCAAAAAGTCTGACTTAAGGCTGTTTTGTTTTAAAATGGCTGTGTAAAATTAGGCATCCCAAGCTCTGGTCCTAAGGGACTCAAATAAGTGGCCTGTTTTTCAACCTGCTAACACCCCAGTAGTTCCTGTGCAATGATTAGAAACTGCTGAATCTTCAGCAATTTTGAAAATTAGGCCAAGGATTTAGTTGCCCAAGGGTGGTATTTTCAAAAGAATACGGGTTAGGCCAACATAAAGTGCTTGTAAGCACCTTGCTTCAGTGGCAGATTTAAGCGTGTGACTTTACAAAAGCTAATACTTTTCTTAAAAGGATAGTTATTTAGTCGCGTAGAGGGGCGGATGGGATTTATGGAAGGTGAAGTGGGAAAGAAAATGCAAGGTATGCATACTTTCAGGTGCCATATTGTTAGAAATGTTAGCTTTTGAGAAATATTTCTGAGAAGGCGTGGAGAGTGGCCAGTCTGGGAGTTTAATAACATGTTTTTGATCTGTAAATGTTATTATGCCATGGTTAAAAGGTAACTATATTTTTCTTGTCCAGTAATCACTACTGGCTTAACTGCAGTGTATTTCCTTTCAGGACTGTGTGGTTGGTTATAGGAGAAATGAGCTATTGACTGGAATCTTATCATTTATCTAGACTTCTTTTGGTTATTTGAAATGTGCCTGAGAGGTAATAGGTGGTAATTTGCATTCTTTTGTTCTGTGAATTTTACCTGACAGTCTTGTCTACAGGCTCTTTTGTAAGGTTTAAAGGAGGAAAAAAGCTGAGCAAAATCCTGACCTTACCGGTACATATTTTTGTTGCCTTAAAATTCTGCCAATTTAGAAAGGTTTCATTGAAGCAAATGCAGAAACAGGAAGGAGCACAGCTCATCACAAAGAGGAAAAAGGAAAGGAGTAAATTCTCACAGCGAGTTTTTTTGGTTGTCTTCCTTCTCTTCTATACTTCCATTTAAACCGATTTTTCCCCTGTTACTTTTATGAGAATTCAAATGAAAGACAAAAATTCCTGTCTTCCTGAGACAGGACTTCCAGGTGGGTTTTTTTTTTTTGTTTNTTTTTTTTTTTTCTCTCCATGTGCATATGAAAATTCAGAGTGTGTTCTTTGAATTATTTAAAGTGACTGTCTATACGAAGACCTGCCTATAATGGAATCTCCTAACATGTAGTTTAGCTATTTAAAAGGGTATTGGGTAAAAAATGTATGGCAACAGGATCTCATTAACGAAACAGATTTGATTTGAAGCCCTGATGCAGCTGTTGACAGCATAATTAAAATGATTAATTTGGAGTAGAAGAAGTACTTTGAACTAATTTGAAAAAATGGTTATGATCTTGACCATACATCTGACTGGTGTTAGGCAGGTACATAGAAATACTAAAGGAAAAAAAAAACCTGAAGAAGTGTTTTAGCTGAAGAAGGGAAGGCTTTGACTCAGATTCCTGTTCTTTCAGACATCAAATATTTGCTAACAAAAAATGAAGAAGGTAAAAAAAAAAAAAAAAAAAAAAAAAAAAAAAAAAAAAAAAAAAAAAAAAAAAAAAAAACAAACAAACAAAAAACCCCAAAAAAACCCCCCAACCTGAACATATGAACAAAAGCAATTAAGTATGATTTCTTTCCTAAACCTCTAGGGATTTCTCCATGTGCCGTTTTGTCACAAAGAATCATATTTAAAATCATAATTAAGGCACTAAATATTCTTTGCATTTAATTCCATCTATTTTCCTCATCTGAAATGCATTTGACTACATGTTGTTTGATTAATATATATGTATTTTTATATATATATACACACACATATATAAATTCAAAAAAAATCTGTTTCTTTTTCTTTTTCTCCCTGCCTGGATCATGGTGGGAATTTCAGTTAATGCCTGGGGCAAAGTGCCCTGCAAGGATGTTTGGAATTCCTTTGCTCCCCATAAAGGAGATCTTTGGAATCTCTAAGAGGGTTAGAAAATACGAGATTGCTCTATAACAATTGGCTTAACTTCTATAAGTTTCTTTTATTTTTCTGTTATAATAATTAAATATATTTGATATGCTTTAATTATATCCTAAAATAAGAGCTGGGCTGCGTTTTCTAGTTCTTAAACAGGCTGAATTAGTCTGTCCCCCTGTTAATGTCAACTATGGCTCATGCTGTAGTCTCATGGATGCTGTTATGTATGTGCATTTAAACTTATATATGTAAGCTTTCCTTTTGATTGGAGGTTTTATATCTCASCATTTAATTGCTGAAAACTTTAACATGGGTAATATTAATTGTTCACACAAACTGGGTTTTGCAGTTTATGTGGTATTAACCTAGTCAAGCATTTATTTTTGTACTCCCTCACACCTTTGTGTAGACAGGGTTTATTGGGCTGTAAGACAAAATTAAAACTGGGCAGAAGTTTAGCTAGAGAAAGTGTTCAATTCCATGGTCTCTTAGTGTTTGTATATTAAAAGTGCATGTATGTTTAGAGTGGATGTTTAATGTTAGAATGACAGGTTTTTTTGAGATTTGGAGCTTGAGGACTAGCTTGTCATTTTTATTTCTCTCCTTTGGGCTTCTGGCTTCATAATTGCTTTTCCTTACTTCTTATTATGGTAAAGATAAAACGTTTTTATTGTAGGGGAACCAAATGTTTTGCTTTGTAAACACAAAACCACACACACACTCTTCCTGCAAAAGTATTCTCGACACCGACGCTTGTCCCATCTGCATGGGTGTCAAGGCACGACTGGTCCATATGTGTAACATCCTTTTCTTTTAAAATGTGCGAAGAAGTTGCCAAAGCGAGTGTGCGATGCTGTGTTGCATGCTCCCGGTTTTCCTAGTCCTTCTGCCTGAAATTGAGGCCCGATGTACTATGTATGCAAGCAGTTTTCTTTGCTAAAGATTCTGCATCCTAGATCTATTGTGTGATACCGCCTTAGCGATGGTAACCCATGTATTTTCTGACAGGCTAAATACCTGCTTAAAACATGTTAGTTTTTCTTTACACATTTAAGAAAAAAAAAMCAAACAAAAAGCAAAACCCCAACAACAACAAAAAAACCCAACCTCAAACCACCCAGATTTCTTGAACAAATGATCTGCTTTTTTTTAATCTTGGACTGACCTTTGGAGTTAAGCCTCTCTGTGGTGTATAAATAAGTGGTGACCAATTACTCTTGGGAAGAAGGAAGTTTGATGAATCACAGGAAGTAGTAAATTATGTGGATTCCACATGATTCCCAAGGTTGAAACAACTTTTTTTCTCTTCCCCCCCTTGCATAGGGGCCCTAAAATGTCACCGATTTGATGGGATGGTAGGCTCCGGTTACTTCTGGAGGGCATGGTGGGGGGAGAGAGGAAGGGAAAGCAGAAGATTTCACAGTTTTTATCACACTGTGTAGGTTAAATTTGCTCTCTTTGTTTCCTCCCTGGAGGGTGGAGAGAAACAATCGTGGTGTGCTAAAATTGTTCAAAAGCATACCAGCTATTTGGGGACAGCAAGTGATGAAAGTGGGGCCTTTAAAGAAAAAAAAGTGTGCGAGGCATGGCTGCGGTGCTGATAACCTATTAAGTTTTACTCCGCTGGTCTCCCATGATTTGAAGTTTCAACATATCCATGAAGTGGTAGTAATATAAATAGTTAGGGTGGGGAAGGCTGCAAATACTAATAGCAAATAGACTCCAGGATGTGAGAGCAAATGTGGAAATGGAGCCTTTCCTGGTCTACTCTGTCTCTGTCTCTTCGCTGCTATTCTCTGGGCTTCCTTGTCAATTAAACTAATTGGTGCTGAAGATATTTCCCTAAAGGAGATCTCATACTAGGGCATTTCAGGCAAAATCATTTGCAAGACTTTTAATCTAGTCAGGATATATTAATAGTATGCAGGGTTTTTTATGCGTGAAGGGAATGCTCTGAAATTGCTACATTGTTCATGGTCCATATAGCTAGACAAAACACTCGGCACTTGCTGTCTCCAGAAAATGAAAGTTAATTTATACAGCGTAGCAACATGCTTTGTTGTGGAGCCACATTAATATAATATAGTTTGAATTGCAGGGATTTTTACTATTTGATTTGGTCTTTTTCATAACAAAAGTAACTTTTTAATGTAAAAGAAAGAATTTCCTTTCCATTTCCTCTCCCTCTTTTTTTCAGTTTGCTGTTTGTACATTTTATATCAGGAGGTCTGCGACCTTTATTTTACTCAAATGTCTGATACCTGCATTGTGCCACTAGAGGTTTTCATTCTGCATTTGCTCTACAGTAGAATTTATTTGTGGTGTATGGTAATAAAGTGTGTTGGAAAAAGGGTGCGAGAATGGTACTAAAACTGGTGTATCCGGCTGGAATTTAACTCCCCACCTTTGGGGGAGTTCGTTTATTTAAAAAAAAACAACAAAAAAAACCAACGAAAAAAACCAAAAACAAAACAAAAAACAACCTCTAAATTAAATTACAAACAGTTAATTTTTTAGATGAACCTTTGTGAATGCTGATTTGGTCACAGGATTTCATTGTTTGTGTATCTTCAAAGACATAAATGGCTATTTTCTGTTAATAGCATTAGCTTACAAATATGACTGTGCTTGCCAGAGATGAACTCTGCTTGGAAAGGCCTCTGTGCCTACGAGATTGACTCGCTGTGATCAAAGACAACTGTAGGAGAAATACCATTTCTTAATTTTAAACGTTTCTTGCTATTGGTGCGTATTCCTTAGTACCAAGGATGTACGTGATGCTTTATAAAACAGCGAGATGGAGTCCATATTCTGCAGACCGTACTGTGGCTGTGCTTGTGCAAAGCTGTTGTGTGTTTGCTGTCAGGCTTACTTACATGAAGAGCTCCAGTAAACGGTTTCAGCATTGACCGYGTGGTTAGAAGCTGGGTAGGTGGGTTTTAGTCACTGCGTGAGTGGTGTTGTGAGAGCAGCGCAGCTTTCCATAGGGTAAATGCCTGGGACAAATGTGGTGCTTGCGGTAGCCTTAAAACTGTTGTCAGTTCAGGCATCTTTGGGGCATCTTCCAGCTGCAAGGCTTTCATGCTACCGCACCTCTGGGATGCGGCAGAAAGGAGCTGATCTGGAGATTGGGGTCTTGGTCTCAAATGTGAAAAACTCCGCAGCTTCAACTTGCTTACAGGACCTGGATTTCAGACCGTTTGAGCGTGGCTCTCAGGGGAGGACTGCAGTTCCCACCTGGGTGACTTCCCAACAGTGCTGGAGCGCTGACCTGACAACACAGCCCTCTTCCTTTCAGATGAGGTACCTGGGTTAAATGCCTCCTGGTTGAAGCACACTGAAACCACTCTGTCCTGGGCACTCACCCATTGCAAGTTACCAGTCAGAAACTGGAGCAGTTGAAGTTGAGGAAACGACAGCGATGTAGGATTGCTGCAATTACCCACTGGCTTTTCAGAAGCTCGTTTGTATTTGAGTGCTACCACCAGCTGGGGACATCCAGCCCAAGCCATGTACAAAGTGACCCAAAGGAGAGCTGGAGGAGTGGGCCAAGGAGTGAGGTGCATTACCTGCGGAGCTGGGTGTATACAGGGCTTTCAAATCTGTTGATGAATTGAAAAATTGGCTGAAAATTTTTATTTGCATTGAACCAAATAAATCTAAAGCTTTCCATCTTGGTTAATGATTCTTTGTCCTTTAATGTAAAGGTGCTTAGATCAAAAAGCCCTACCTTTTCTGCTTGGAACATCCTGCACGTTGCTCACTTCTGGTTTGTTTGGGTTTTTAATACTTACAAAAAGTCAACTTCAAGTGAACTGTTGAAAAGTTTAGAGAAAAATGTGGAGAAAAATCTTACCATTTTATACGTTAAATATTTCAGTTAATACAGCAGCTGAAACCTTTCCTTCCCTGAAACTGTTACCTCAGTTTGAACCATGGATAGTTTCTGTTTGTATTTCAAAATACAAAATACATTTTCCAGTGTATTTAGTATTGATTTCCTCCCCCTTCCCTGGTCTAGCTGAAAGTGTTATGTGCTTATTTTTATTTGGACTTGCAGGTACATGATTAGCTTTCTACAAACTGTGACTCAACTTAATCCAAGGTCAGTTCAGTTTTCAGGCTTGCTGGGGCTCTCAGTGGGCATTTAAACCAATTTTCACTGTGACTGACCACTTGGAGAGTTGCAGGCAAAGCTGGGCAGGAAGTTACAGAATACCTCTTCTTCCAAACTTAAGCTTTTCCCACTCAAATACCTACCAATTTCAACAAAACTCTTTATGTAAACATTTCTGAGGTGCGTGGTGAGTTTTCAGTTGAGAGAGAGGAAGACTGTCCTCAGCGTAGCCACTAACACCTTTTTTGGGGTAGTCACTTGCAGAGAGGACAATCAGTGCAGTTTCCAGGTGCTTTCCAAGTTGGATGTGGGCCCCAGTTTCTGGGTTTCCCACAGCCAGAACCACTGTGTTTCCCATCTCTTAGATTGGTTCCATTTTGTAGAATTAAATATAAATTCATTTGGGAGGGACTGGCTCTCTGACTGCATGGATCAGGCACTTACCATGGCACACACAGCAGAACAACCTCTTTTGAATCCTTCCATTCATTTGAGGAATCTGGAAAATAGCTTTATTCCAGGTCTGGTCGTTGACTGAGAGGGAAAGGATCTGGTGGAGGAAGGGCGTGAGTTATGTTTTCATGCTAAAACTCTCCCCAAAACACAGACATGTATTAGCAATGCCTCTTTTTTAAATGTGAATAGAAAGGATATCTATAAAATGTGGGGGGAGAGAGAGAGGAGRGCTGGAGGCAGACAGCTGAGCACAGACACCTCCCAGCTGCTGCCCTGCGATGGGACAGTCACCGAGGTGCAGACCTGGCACTGCACGCAGAGAGCTCTGAGCCAGACTTTGCTCCAGTTTTGAATGCTGTTGGGTACCAGCAGCTCACAAATGCTCTCCATATGGCCATCTTCTGCTCCTCATGAAGATCCGTTGTGCTGGCCATGTGCGAGCAGCGCTCATTGGTGATATCGATGAACTCCCTCTCAGGCCAGGTAGCATGTTTTTTTACTTAAGAGTGTTCTTGATAGCCTCTTTTCTTTGAAATGCAAGATTTTACCCTGTAAAGGAACAAGATCAGTTGTAGGAAGTGCAAGTAAGGAAACTTCTTTTTGTTCCCCAGAAAAATATTTGCTGCAAATACTTTCCCCTGTTTCTTCATCTCTGAAGGCTGTTGCCTCATGAAGCTTGAGGTTTCAGAAACCTCCCAGTAGAATGAGAGTTGGAAAAGAAATTCTCTTTTATTGTATCTTCTTGTTGTAATGGGAAAATGTGTGGTTGCCAGCAGACAATTTCTTGGTGTCATCTATTCTAATCAAAATGTTCCATCATTGGTCTGCTTTCACAAGGAGTCTCATTTGGCTCTCTTTCTCCTCTTGGAGTAATGACAGCATCCTTTCATTCCCAAATGACACCCAGAAGTCCCCTGCTATTGAGAGTCAGATAGCAGTGTAATGCCTGTGACTTTCACACAATCTGATAAGTATTCATAAGTCTCAGGTTGTTTCTGCTTAGCAGGCRTGTATGAAAAGTGGCTACTTACAGCGGTGAACTGACAAAATGTCTTTGTAACTAGAGTTTCTATGGGGGGAAAAATAGTGAATGTTCTTGTCAAATGGTTTAACATGATCTCTACTTCTGGGCATGCCTCGCAAAACAGAAGTCACGTGGTGAAGGGGAAGAGRGCACTTCTGATGTATGTGTTATCTAGTCTTCTGCCATGGTGTGAGAAACGCTTTAGCCAGCTTGTCTGTTTACCCAGCTAAAAAGCAAATCAAGGTTACCCATAATTAGAGATGGTTGAAGAAGAAGGTGTTCAGATCTGAATCTGGATTACAGGCAAGCTTCAATTCGTGTTTGAGGCTGAATGATCTTATCTGGTGTCAAGGGCACTGAAACTGGAGATGTGCAATTCTCAGGAGTATTTTGGCCTCAAGTGGCAGAAATGCACGGTGTGTTGTTTATAACTTCCTCGTGAGGAGAAGAGAAATTTTTGACTCGGAGTTAGCCCCTGGTAGCTGATCTAGAGAATTTCACGCTCCTGTCCTCCCTGTGAAGCCATTGTTTAATATTCATTGCCGTGATATGTGAACTTCGAGGAGGCAATGAAGTGCCCTTTATGAAAAGGAGCAGAGAGCTGTTGCGCCAACCCTGATCTCTTGTTATCTATGGGGAGATCCTGTGGAAAAAAAATTACATGGCTTAATTGGAACTCTGTTTTCTGCCACTGGCTCTCTTCATTCTCTGCTACTGGATGATTTATGTGGATCGTGGGAACGTTTCTTCTCCATTCTTGCCTCCCCAAAGAACTAGGATTTCATCAGTAAGGACAGCAGATATAAACATCCATTTACGAGGTGAGTGCATCAGATCT
Source organism: Phoebastria nigripes (assembly GCA_035582835.1). NCBI lineage: Eukaryota > Metazoa > Chordata > Aves > Procellariiformes > Diomedeidae > Phoebastria > Phoebastria nigripes. The sequence goes on along the minus strand of JAYKAV010001433.1, from coordinate 1,102,515 downwards.
CTTTACTAGATTTCAAAAAATCTACTGCTGGGATCATTAATTAATGTTTGTGAGTTACCAACATCACAGTAGTAGGACAGAAGATTTGTCACGAACGTGCTGTTTAGGTCTCGAGAGTAAAGGAGAAGAGCATGGAGACTTCCTGTCTCCCCCTACCCCCCTGCCCCAGCTATTTGAATGATTACATCTTCGCATGTAAATAAGTGAGCATGGTCTTGGAATGCTAAAAGTGGATTCTTTTCAGGTTTATAGATTAATCTAACAAAGAGGGGTTAACAGTCAAATAGATTTGACGCTATCTATCTAAATGCCTTTTTACATAATTTATACTTTGCTAGCTATAAAAAGATGCTTTGGAAATGATTCAGAAAGTCCTTCAGGAATAGCCCCAATCTCTGCAGCCTTATTAAATGCATACAGGCATGTCTCCCAGTGAGAATCTCAAGCTGTGAAAGTCATTAGAATAATAAATTAAACTTCTATGTATACAGGCATTTTAAACTTCAGGTGAAAATTCCTTATATGCCATGTTCTAATTTTCAACTCAAGGGCTAAAGAAACGAGACTTTGGAACTGATTGGTGATCTTCTGCAAAGTTTTACATGCATAATGAGTCACTGGGCTGCGCTGGCTCCTGAAACACGTTGCAGAGCTTGAGACGTTAATGCTTTGAAATGTTCTTTTACTTTCTTGACTCCTAGCGCTGCAACAGCTAAAATCTAATTAAGAGGAATAGACTATTTAATGGTGGAGACTACACAGCTAATAACAAAGTGCATGTTACTATTTTGGATTGGTTCCTGTCATCACCTTCTATTAATATTTTAGTCARTATTATATTGTAAAATGGACTCCTTGCATACATTGTGTAATCAGGATGACAAATGGAAATCATCAGGTTTTGCAACTGGAGAAACATCACTTGGAAGAATAACTCCAAGAATCCAAAAGTCAAGGAGCCAGTGGAAACAGTTCTTTCATGGAAAATCTCTGAGACTAGTGCCTGCACGAATCTGCAGTCGACTCTGGATGAAAGGCTAACTTTGCCTTTTAGTATTGATTTTTCCAAAAACATCTTGCTCATGTTAAATTGCTTCATTTGGTGAGTGTATTTGCTTAGATGTTTCAAGGTACTTATCAGCCAGTTTATGAAGGGGGAAGAACCAAAGGATATACTTCATGTTCTGTCAAAACCTGATGTTTCTAGAACCACTAGAATAGCTACTGGACCTGAAAAATTTTATCTTTAGCCATTCTGAATTATTGAGCACATTTCAGAATATTCACCAATGCCATGCATGTGGGGGACGGGGGGGAGCACAATATGTGTGAGGGAAGACAAATACATGAGGAAAACAGTAGAAGAGTTGGAGAGAGGTTTGTAGGAGGCTGTAATCATTATCGTCCAGTTAAGAATTTGATATATACCTTGACTAATTGATGTGGAGTGCTCCCTCATAAATTTCACTAAAGTTGCTTTGACTTTACTAGAGAGGAAAAGGTATTTGTATTTAGACAACAGTTGCAATTTCTTCCATTTCCAAAATTTTGATTTTGTTGTAATGGGAGAATTCAATTCACGAAATTGATCATTGTGAGTTGAAGGACACTGCCTAAAAGCTAGGGAGTGGAAAAATTAGAATTTCTTGCTTGATTGTGTGTTTTTTAAATGTCCAGAGGTTATGATTATGGAGGATGCTGGATYTTCTGATTAGAAATTTCTTTCTTCATTGATACCTTAGGCTATGATTGCCAAAGAAAATTATTTAGTCAGAAATAGTCTGGCAAATAAAAATTAGAGAGGGATACAGCTTTAACTGAAACCAAATGTGTCTTATTGGCTTCAGCCACAGCCAGAATGATATCTTCACAATGTGAGTGTGGCCTCTCACTATGCTTGGGTTGAGGAACTTAATCAAGAACATTTTGATTCTCTCTCACAGACATTTCAGGAACTGTTAGAAAAAAATCTATATGCAGGAGAGGTTTTTTTGGGGAAAAAAATATTAAATACTTTCAAATAATAACATTGAATCCTACTCTTGCACATGCTGCAGCAAAGTATTCTGTGGCAACAGCTGCTGCTCAAACAGCTAAAAACACTGAAGCATCTATTTCAACACAAATAAAAATAGACCTAAAAATGCTTAGTCTGAACCTAATTCAGAAACTAATCCAAAACAAGTGTATTCTGGGAATTGGTTGTATTCAACAACTGGTCATTTTTAGCATTTCATCAAGTTACAGTGTGAAAGAAATATCTACTATAAAAGTACTGAAGAACCTAGTCAATCACAGAGCAAAATCCCGAGGTGGATGGAACAAATGGTAACAAGTAGTAGTGTTTCCATCAATTTCGGTGGACTCTGAACTSATCGTATGGTGACTATTTGCCCAGATTCCTGGGCTCCTTTTGGCCTGGGTGAGCAATAGCAGTAATGGCTTTAACCTGCATTTGTTTTCCCTGATGTAGTTCTTTCAGGATTTATAGATGTAGCCTTTTTCACGCCTTCCTCAAGTCGGGATGAAAACCAGCCTCAGTGGAACTCCATTCTTCTTCCCCAAAGTCTTTAGGAAACATCCCTCTTTTAGGATACTTTCCAAGAACAATAGGGGCCACTTGCACATTGACTAATTGCACCATCAGCAATTGAACAAAAAGGCATAACCTGCTTTAAGCAGATTTCTGAGTTCCAGATGTGTACAAATCCAGTTCCTCAGGCTTTTCAAGGTGTGAGGGAAAATTCTACCACTTTCTTCTTTCCTCCTCCTGCTTCTTTCCTTCTGGGAAGACGACTCAACATATTTCTCAAATAATACTTCTTGAGTCTCCAATTAAGAATATACACAAAAGTTTCCCATAATGGATGTGAATGCCTGTAATTGTAATGGCAGAAGAAAAACAGCATCCCATCTCACATTGCTCTTTTGATTGTGTCATGGTGTTCTGACATGAAGATGCAGGGAGAACATTTTTCCCAGACATGCATTTCTTGAAAGATCTGCTTTGGTTATCTTCATCTGAGCCTGCAGAACTACAAAGATTGCTAGCCCTGAGACTGCCCTTCCAGTCTGAAATTCAAACTTTAAAGGACAACTGCAAAGTCAAGGTATGATGCCCGTGCCTTTGAACTCCATCAACCTGTGCAAAGTTGCAACAGGAATGAATACTGCATATTGTTTGTATTGCTTGTTTTTATAGAATTTGTGTCTTGCTTGCATGTGGTTCCCTTGTTTTTTTGGATGTCAGAGTGCAATGTCCTGTTGGCATTATCTATTTTACAGAAAGGGAAATGGAAATTCTGGGTCACATTTGTTGTCTCTTCTACACCCTCTATGCCACAGGAGAATTAGGGCTTCAGACACACAGCCTTTCTGATTCACACTCCTTTGCTGTGCTTCCTAGAGCACATTGCTTTGRCTGCCGTGTTGGAGTCAGGGGTGGAAGTCAGGGGAAGCGCACTGAAGACTTGATCTCGATTTCTGTCTGTGAGGAATTCAAAACCCAAAGGGAACGTTCTTCTGTGAAGCAACACACTGAAGCCACAAAACAAGTGTCTGCCCAGTGTGGCCTCTCATGGCTTCAAAACGCCATTCCACAACTAATTAGAAAAGCTGCAGGGTGGCCCGCGTTGATGCTTGGTCCCAACCTGCGGGCAGCAGTTTACAGGAGGAAGGTGTCAGAAACACTACAGTGGCTTTGAGGGCTGCACTCAGATGCTGTGCTAAGCCCCACTCCTCTCTTCAGGTGAAAGTCTTCTCTCCCTGCCTGTCAGCCGCTCTATTTGCAAGAAAGACAGAGAAGAGAAGGAGATTTTTGTGAAGCTGTTTAACACCATGAAATAATGTTTTCCCCAAATGACTGGAACCACTCCTTAAGTAAGAGAGAACCTGCAGGCGGAGGAAGAGCCCCTGCATTCTTTCTGTATTTCAACAAGAGGACAGAGACAGGCTTTTGACAGGTAGTAGGCAAAGTCTGATTAATTGACTTATCTGTGGGAGATAGAAAGAACTGTAGCAGTCAGCAGTCTGCTGGCTTATACCTCCCTAATATAGTTCTTTGCAGAACAGAGCAGTCAAATGATGACCGCATTTTCCACCCCCCTCCGCACACATGCACTTTCTAATGAGTTTTTGCTGAGCCCRTAGATCTACTCGGGATGTACTCCTGGTTTGATAATTGATACGYAGAGTCTAACCTTCCCTGGGACGGATTTGCAAAAAAATGGTTTACAAGCAGGCTTTAGTGTTTTCATCATATGTAGCATCCCTTTTGAATTGTGGACTCTTTATTGCTACTATTACGGTTGAGAGCTCTTCACATATTTCTGTCCTTTGRTTCCCTTTAGTGTACAATATGTGAATTTTAGAATCCAAGTTTTACATGTGAATGGCCTGAAAACTTAACTGCTGCTTAATCGTGAGATAAATCTAGCTCCTCCTCTCRTGTGACTAACAGATGGATGCATCCACTATGTCATGTTAAAGGAATAATTAAAAGCTTCATTCACATGCAATACGAAATGACCAGAAATGACTGCACCCTGCTTTGAGATGTGCTGTAATTTGTACCGTTGCTTTGGATTGTTTTGGTTTTCTAAAAATAATAAATGACCCTCGAAATAGTGGTTGGCCAGAGGCATACAAGAACCAATCCATAGTATATGGATTTGTTCAATGGCATTTAAAGGACCTTGATTAAAATTCAGCCCAGGCTGGAGTGATGAGAAGACTGTTTACTGAGGGCTATTTGAAGTCATACGTTGCACTGCAGACAGACCAGAGGGATGCACAGATTGAAACGTTTTACCTTGCCTGTCTGAATCCAACTGTCAGGAGCCAATGCAACTCTGCRAGAGAAGTAGCAACATTCTTGAGCAGTTTGACTGCTGCTGCTTATGAGTTTTAATTTTCATTGTTTTCAAGTCGGCGTCTGCATGGGCTCAGCATCAGAGATCATGGCAATAACAACAGTCTTGTTACTGGATCTGCGTTTTTTGTCGGCTACTACAGATGCTATGTTTAGATACTTCACTTTAAAGTAGTATGCATTTGAAAGTTTGTGCTCTAAACCAGACATCACTTTTGTTCCTCTTTTCCCTTAGCCCCATTCAAGCACATCTCCATGTGTCTCTGAAGAAAGATGAAAGTATTATTCTCTCTTGCTTCTTTATCTCCCTCTCTGACTAGAGTACGTAAGTACCATAGACAAAAAAAAAMCACACCACCAAAAAAACCCACAAAAAAAACCCACCAGGCAAGCACGTGTGTCCAACCTCCCTATTGTTTTATATTGTGGGTTCTTTGTTTGTTTGTTTGTTTATTGTTTTTTTTTTTTTTTTTTTTTTCCAAATGGAGAACTTGATTTTTTTTTTTATTTTTTTATTTTTTTTTAAACTAAAAATCTGAGTTGAACATATGATTTAAAAAAATAGATTCTTTCATTTTATTTTTTCTTGGCTCTGGCTTTTGACTAGGTTTCAGGGTAACAACTGTAAAAGGACTTTTCTTGTTCTATTTCTATATATATGCTTTGCCACAAGCTGTGTAACCTTGGGAAAGAGAGATGCAGGTGGTATAAAAGGGTTTACAAAAAAAAAAAAAAAAAGAGTTGAAAAAGTTTAAAAAGTAAGGTTTCCCCTCCAGAGTGAATCCTAAATAAAAGGAATATAAGCAGGGTACATCCTTCACTGTTAACACAGGCAAAATTTGCACTATCTTCAAAATACTCTCTGCAGTACTTACACACTACCTTCTTTATAAGTCCATGGAAATGTCTATTTGGTATATAGATGGCACTGGCTAATGGAAATGATGAGAGTCAAACCATCACTAATAATTGAATAAAGTAGAATGCAAAGTGCCGTGCTGTTCAGGGTAAAAGGAAAGAGGAAAACAAAATATTCTAGATAATAAAGGAAACATTTTTAAAGGGCATTGATGAAGACTTTGAAATACCTGACTTTGTATTTTATCACTCAGGGTAATTCTGCTGGCCTGTGGTGCCGAGAGCTTTGCTGCTTCAGCTCCCACTTGCTGCGGTGTGAACTGACAGTTTCGCTGTTGTGATCAGCTCAGATGCCTCTGCTGGAAGTTTTCTGGAAGTTTTCCCTTTTGCAGATTGTCAGAYGTCTGGATGTTTTGTCAACATCCAGAGTGTGTTATCAGGCTCTGGTTTGGCTAATCAGTTTCTGAGTGTGCTGGGACAAGTCACGTTTGATTTGGGGTATTTTTGTTGTTGTTGTTTCCTGTCTTGAATGGGTTTGTGCAGCTAACAGGTGAGTGTAGAAGCAGGGAAGCCACACAAGTGTGGTCATGTGGATGTGCAATAAACAATTAATTAATACATGAGAAATCATTATGTGATACTGATTTCTTCCAGTATCTGCTGGAAGTATGTTTGGCAGACTAAGCTCAATTATTGAAAAGGGRTAGGAGTTGCTTTTAGAAAAGATGGGGCTCTGAGAGCTTATTCATCCTGGTTTGTGTGTTGCACTTAGATATAAGCAGGTGTTCTGAACTAACATGGTCTCATCCATCATTAATCACCATTCCTGGATCTAGGCTATGGAGAGAGAAAAATTTATCTAATGTATCAATATTCCTCTCTCAGCTTCAGGCAGGATCCTTGTTACAGGCTAGGCATTTTCAGTAAACTTCTAGCTGTGTGTATGTTGTGAATAATATTGATTGACTAAAGTAAATTATGTGGGAAATGGAACACACTGAGATAATTATCTATGAAGTTGGAAAAAATAAGTAAAGCTTGGTCCCAGTTTTGAGAGAAGTCATTGGTATCAGTTTAAAACTCTTAATTGCTGCTTGTAAATGGTTATCGGTAGTTATTACCCATTTAGAAAGAGTAGGACTGCTAACATCTGAAAYGAAGCAAAAAGTGGCAACTAATTGAGCCTTGAGGGACTCCTTGTCACTTAGGGAAGCATAGTTGATGTTCATATTGCAGTTTATGGGTGCCTGCCTGTAATGAATGCACTTATGGTTAATTATTTTTTTGTCTAACATTTGCTGAGCTATAATCAAAACTCATCCAGAAGTATAAATGATCATGAAATGCGAGGGGCTGATGAGCTAAAAGGGTTCACGATGCTGCTCAACTAGTGGTGAACATCTGAGTTGCAGTCTTGTGAGCTCTGGTCCCTACATGAGAAACCAGTTTGAGGTATTCCTTTACTATGTTAATGCAGAAAGCTTCTAGAGGGAGGCTTATTTTTCAGCTACTGGTGCAGCTAGCTAGTTTGATAACTTTAGTCCAAGAACTTGCCACAAATGCAAGCAGAACTGGCTTAATGCTTTTTAAGGAAGTTGAAGCATCAGTCTCAAACAATAATTTAGAAATTAGTAAAGCAACCAAAAAAGATGCAGGTATTCACCTGATGTCTGAAGAGGGGGGGAAGTAGCAACACAGTTAAAAGCATTTTTGCTTTTTTCCCCAAGGATGCAAAATTTAATGTCTTATATTCTGTGCATCTGGTAGTTTCTTAGATGTCCTGCCTAACATTTGAAGTATGTGCTGATAAAAAATTTTCAGTGTGTTGCTGGCGAGCTTTAAAATTTTAGTGAATTCAGTGGAACGTCAAGTGACTGCAAAGTGATGGCRGAGAACTGTTGGACAAACAGTTGGACAAATGCATTGTGCAATGTAGATTAAGAGGGTTCAAAAATCAATGTTATTTGCACATGGGGTTGGGGGGATGGACCAACAGGGAGTGAGATGTAGAGGGAATCGAGGTAGCTGGCAAACAAGAATAGAGTAAGTAGTTCTGGTGAAAACCAAAGCAGCTTCATCCAGCAGTGGTAACTGTGCGTTTAGCTTTCCATGGGTTATGTGACCTAATGTACCGAGGAGCCATTTTCCAAAATGTGGTTGCAGACAATAAGGAACACTGTGTCACTTGACAGCTAATTAGGAAGCAGAAAAATCTCCTCCTCTCTCTATGCTCTGTCTATTAAGTCCTCAGCTGTACAATAGAAACACTTCTGAATGGTACAGATTCATGATACTTTTGCACTGCAGCGTTCATGGTAGTGTCAGCTGCTTGATGCTAATAAGATAAACACGGATACAATGTCTTCAGACTCTCTTACAAAATGTGAATTAGCTTTCTCTAAGGTCTTCGTTAGTTCTCACGCAAGCGTGATTTGTAAGGCCTTTGCTCGTACTCTATGTCATAGAAAACATTTAAAGAAATCTGTGCTTCATTTTTAAACATTGTGCTGTCTAAACTTTTTTCCTACACAAAAAGAATGAAACCAAAAGGCATTTCCAAAAACTGGCATGTGAGATTAGCACCTTTGCATTCTTAATCTTGAGTGCTTCAAGTGTGAAGGCCAGTAGAGATTTACTCATTCTTCCTTGTCCAGTTTGCCTCATGCTCCAGATCCCTCTATTGCAGTTTTTTTGTGGCAACTCTTTCCCCTGGCATTCCGTTGATTCCTGGTTTCATTACTAGGTCCCCATCTCTTCCATGAACATCATTGGCGATGTGTCTCTAGGTAGTTAACACAGCAGTACCTGTGGACAGATGTCTTTATTCCTTGCTGTTATGATTAATCCTTGCTAAGTTGAAGCCATGATGTGGTTTGACTGATCATATGAGTGCATGTTGGGTGCACATCAATGCATAGCTCCCAACAAAGCTCCAGAGTGGGGACTTGCAGGGTAGTTCCTGCTCCCTGTGCGCTGGTACTGCCTTTCCTTGCTGTGGATCAGTCTACCCTTAAGTCACRTCAATGGGAGTCAAACTGCACCTATAAGCTATTTGAAATGCAGGATAACTCTGTTTCACAAGGTAAAAAAAAAAGATTTTCAGGGGCAATCTGAGTAGAGGACATACAGAAGTATGTTCATCGCGTTCCCCTAGAAGGCTGGTAGTTAATCATGCATGCAACATCTGGCCTGCTAGGACACAGTCTGCATGTTGGGTGTGGCCTGTGATTTCACTTTGTATGGTCTAGTGTAACATGACTTGTAACTCCACGTGGGTACTGCTGGGGTGTAGCTTTGTGTGTGGCTTCCAGTGGTGTTTGGAAGTCATGTTTGGCCTGAAGCAAGCAAAAATTTTCATATCCCTTTGCTAGACCAATGTATGCTAATCCTGTAAAAATTACCCGGTACTAGAGCAAGTAATTCATCTGGGGACAATATAAGAGTTCCTTTAAGGTATATAATTTTGGGCAAAGGAATACAGTATCTTCTGCTCTAGTTTCTGTTCCTGCATAGGTAGATGTTCACTTGTGTCTCAGATCTTGTAAAGTTTATAGTGAACATTGAAGTTGTTGAGAGAAAAGTGTTTTGGTATTGAAGTTGTGCTTGCTGAGTACGTGATGCAAGAGAGCTGTTGGACGAAGCTGATCAGTGCAGTGTTTGGCCTGAGTAAAAATGAACATCATCTACAGTATGTCTGTCCCTTACCAAGGGTATGTTTATTTTTTTTATAACTAGTGTTGTGTAAGAAATAGTAGTAAATGATAAACCTTTGAGCATGCTCCTCTTCTGTGCGTGATTTTGAAATGTAGTTCTTGAGTCTCTCATAACCCTAACCACGGTCCTGTATGTTCCCAACGACAAAGCTGATTTCACTGGGAGAGCCGGATCAGGTCCTACAGGGTAACAGCRCGGCAGAAGGTTGTTCCTGTGTGTGTGACCTTACTGCCACGATGGTCTTGTAAATTGATCTGTAGAGGAGGATTCCCCTTTCTCTACGGGCAGATTTTAAAAATCAATGCAGGTTACGACTTAAATGCTCTCTGGTTCAGCACTTCAAATGAGATGTAGAGTGTGGGGACAGAGACTAACAGAGGCAGGAATGGCTTTTAGAAAATGTGATACGGTCCTCAGTGAACCTACCACCAAACGTAAGCTAGATGGAAGGTATGGGGAGAGGAAAAAAGCAGCTCTGCCGACACTTCGTAAAAAGCAACAGCTTTTCACACCAGTAAGATCTACCGAAGGGAGAGTTTGTTCAGGCACAGTTTGATCTGGCAGGATTTGGGGCAGGTGATAAAACCCACACCCTTCAGTTGTACTCTCGTCTTGCCCAGAATTATTCACCTAACAGCCAGTGTTGGTGTTTACTATGGAGTAGCCACATCCCATTGCAAGTTATGATAGCATCACTGCAGTGAGTGGCTGTATCGGTGCTGCGAGTGAGATTCTGGCTCTGTACCGGTGGCTGGAAGGAGGATGTGTGAAGGGCTGCCTCTGTCCCAGCCGCTCCGAGCTCTGAAACTGATACCAAGCACTTCTTGCTGCTCCCAAGGCCACTTTGAGTGAAGCTTGTGCTCACACATGTTGTTAGGACTCTTTAGCACTGTTGGCAAAAAAAAAAATTAAAAAAGCAAAGAATGGCTTTCTAGTTAGCTCAAATTACTTTGTTCTGAGTAAATGAAGATATTTAAAAAAAAAAGGGGGGGGGGGGGRAAAARGAAAAAAAAAAAAAAACCCCTGTGTCCTCCTTATGTTGACAGGTCTGGCTGTCAAAGCCTGTCAAAGCCCGATCTGTTGCAGTGCTGCCTGGCAAGGCAGCTGCAAAGTCACCTGGGTTGTTTGGCTGCTTTGCTAACAAAACAAGTGTTGGGAGAGCCTTGCAACACTTGCTCAGGTAAGTAATGTTTCAAACAGGCCACCAGTGAGAGCAAGAACAGCAGCCCCAGATACTCTATTAAAAAAAGCACTCCTTTTATTAGATTTTCCAGCTGTAGTACTGGAGGGGTGCGGGCAAGGGGGAGAGAATGTAGTTCCTTGGGCACTAGACAACAGCATATATAATGCTGTATAATGCATAGTTGCGCTTGCTCTTAGCTCTTGGGGTGTTAGGAGGGCAACAGGCAGAGCAGGGCTTCCCAGGTGAGGCCCCGATCATTTTGGCCATGAGAGCTGTGTTAGTGTTTCTGTGATGGGCAGCGAGGGCTGAGGTGTGTGATGGTGTGTGCTTGAGGAAAGGGAGTGGGTCGGTAAGTGGAAGCACATGGTGCTGGCTGGCATTGCTGCTCCCCGTGTTTGTAGTAGGATAGAATTTCTAAAGGATTAGATAACACGCCTGAGCTCCATGGCATGCAGTTTTTAAACTGTATTTACAGTTCAGGAGGTACTGTGAGTAGAGATGATTATGTCCTTTAAGTGCTGTTTTTGTTGCAGCTTCTGTGATAAAAGGAGGCTCTGGTGAAGACATTTTCGCTGGCAGATATATATTCTCTGAGCGGTGGCTGTGCAAACTTTTGGGGGATGGAAGCAATGTACAGAGATACCTCAGCACTTCCCTTTAATAAAGGCACATCATTAAGCCATTTCCTGCACATCTGAGAGGCTGTTGGAAGAGCAAGATGGTATTGAAATGAAATTAAAGAACTGCTTGATTTTTTAAAAGTATTATTTAATTTAATCTTTTTGGAGTATTACTGTTTCTGGGGAAAAATAATGTAATGAAGACAGCAGAATTACATTGGCTCTATGGTCTGAGTAACTAGAGGGAGAAAGCAAATTCTTTGCTTTCTCCTTCTGAAAATATAAAATATGGCAGGCAGTACAAATTGCAAAATTGTTTTACCATGTCAGCTATTAACGTGACTGATGCAATCCTTGTTTGTAATATAGAGAGGCCTTTTGCTGATGTGTGTGTTCTCTACYGTGTGTGTGTRTATATATATGTTGTATACATTATGTAGGCAGAAATATACATGTCTGTATCTATATAATGTATACATTATATTCTTATATAATGTGCTGCAACATAGCATAGTGGAAATAAAACAGAGGAGGGGGGAAACCAAGAAGCCCATTAAGACCAAGTAAACCTCACTGTGTCCCTGACTAGTGATGGGTGCTGGGTACCGGGCAGTGGCATGTGAACGGGGCAGGCACTGGGTGGATGTCGGAACTGGCCTGATGGGCTGGGTGGGTGTCCCAGGATGCTGCTTTCTGTACAGCTGGCCATCACCACCGACTGAAGTGGCAACGGGTGGGTAGGGACATCTCTGATAACCAGCATACTCCCTGGAGAAGAGCTCTCAGCAGTATTCCCTTGTCTCCCTTGAGGCAAGAACGACATCTCTGTCTCTCCACTCTGTAACGGGAATCATGGAGAGCTCTTCTGGCTATTTTGAGCAGAACAGCTAATATGGTTTTGATGGTAAAGATGAAAAAAAATTTAGATTTTTGGTGATGTTTGGAATTGGAAGATCTCATTCACCACCACGGCATTTCTGTCAGTATGTGAAGAACCCAAAACTYGTGGTGGAAAGATGTATAAAAAAATAACTCTGAAGATGCAGCCTTAGCCATACAGCTTAGAGTATTCAACGGAGTCCTTGCATGACCTTTATTCAGCAAAGAGGTGGTCTTGCAGCACTTTACTGCAATAGCTCTTTGCAGTATATTGCTCAATATCATAATGGCTGCAGAAGAGCCAAAACATCATGCTCTTTCTGTCGTCTTTAATATTTTTTCCAGAGTTCTGAGCCAGCTGCATCTAGCTGGCYCTTTCTTTTTTTGTAAAGGAGCTGACAATCCCACTGACTTCCGTAACAATAAGTTATCCTCAGTTCGTTTGTATGTGAAAACTACATAGCAAAGGCAAGTCATGTCTTTGTAAGTCAATACTGAAACATGGATGAAATGATTATTTGGCATCCTAAGGATATGAGAGGGGTTTTTTTGTTGCTGGTCTTTGAATTGAAATATTGAAAATACCTTTTTATATGTGAATGTGGACGTGGTATGTGCTGGATTTTTGTCTGTCACACTGCATTTTACTGCTTTCCTCAGAGAAGATGAACCTTTAAAAATGTTTCAGCTAAGAAAAGGTATTATTATTTTCTCAYATAAAAGCCTTACACTTTGAATAAATATTAATGCTTCATGTTCAAAACTCTGTGTTAGTATATACTGTGCTCTGTTTACAATTTATATATGTTTAACGTCCAAAATGTGGGTATTTTTTAGACTAATTGGTAAATGCATGGCTAAGGCAAATTGCTGGAAGTATAAAATCAGAAGAAATGAGTCTGGGCTCAATCCTCCAGTTCTTTGTCTCCCACGTACTTGTTTGGATTACAAATCAGAGCGAACGGCTTTTTAAGTTATTGATCCCAAAGCGGCTCTGTGCTTTCGCTGGTGTTGAGCTGAAAGGATGGGTCAGAATTAGCTTGACATCATGACAGCTTTCCATCAGAGGACTGGTTTGGTTCCAGGTGCCAGATGGAGCAGACTAAAAGTTGCTGCAATTTATACCTCGCTGGTGTCACCCTGCTGCTGATGCTCAGGGTTTGCTATGAGGCACCTATGCTGTCTGGCTGCGGGGAATCGTAACCAAGGGGATGGTAACATGTCTTAGCAATAAATGCTGCTTGGGAAAAGCAACGGTGAAAGAATTCTCAAAAATAGTAAGAACCACCAGAATACATACGATAGCGAGAAGGTTTGTCTTAACTTCATATCTTAAATTACTAACATCTCAATGTAGTCTGAAACAACAGCTTTTTGCATCAGAAAAATGTCCCAATGCATAATCACGTTAAATTAAGCATGTCTGCACTTTTAGAGGGAAGACTGTCATCACAGCACACCACCACATCCCATACGAAATGTAAAGAACTCGGCAAAACCAAATCCATGTTCTTTACTGGTATATCGAATCATCAGAATTAATCTGTAGAATCGAAAGTAGTATATGTTTTAAGGGAAAACAAGTTCCTTGGCAAACACCAACTTGCTAGTAGGAATCTTGTAAAGGAGGTTTTCACAAGTCAATGTGTTTTCCCATAGCATAATGATTTAGTGTGTCAGGATAACCATTAAGTAAAAGAATGAAGTAAATTTTGAGAAGGTTCCCATATCTGTAATCTTTCTGGGTCAAAGAAAGCTTTACTTCTGTTTCTCTCCAGTTTAAAGAATTACAGCCAGATTTGACAAGTGGCACTAGTAAAACTCTGCTGAAAACCAAACATAAAAGGTATCATGGGAATCTTGTTTATAGTTGTTTGATGGTTTGTAATTATTGCTGGTTTTTTTTTTTTTTTTGATAGATTTGTTGATGGGCTGTCTTAAAAATTCACCATGAAAAGTTAAGGCAAACTTTTTTCCTAGCTTGCCTTCAGTCACATAAGTAATATTGCTATTGATGACATACATGGTGAAAAAAGCCTTGCTGCTTGTCTGGTTTCAGGAATGGAAGAAAACAATGTGTTTTAACTTGGAGTGAAACATTAGTGACTCCACAAACGCAAAATGAACAGACAACTGATGAAGCAGGTGCCATTTTTACCTATTCCCTTTTTCTCTTGGCCAAAAGAAGAGTATAATGGACTCTGTATAATTGTGGCTAAAATGTTTTATAAGCGGTTCCAATATCTGAAATTAAAAAATAACTGCTGAAAAGCATACCTGCCTATACATACAAGATTGTGCATACAAAGGATGACTTGGGAGGGGAATCTCAAGAAACAAAAGCAGTTAAATAAAAACTGCAAAAGTGCTCGTTATGGGGGGCTGATGCAAAGATGCCTGTTTCTGTGTTTTACTGAAATGCATGTTATACTTTTCCCACATTTTGTATATTTTATTCTTCATTTGTCATATCTAAAATAGATATAATGGAATATATTTTTGTAATGACACTTAGCATTTATTATTTTGAATCCCCTACTATATGATCCCTTTTTAGTTTTTAAATATATTTTTTTCTAATGGGGCTAGATATAAAAATGCAAAAAAAGAAGAAAAGAAAAAGTGAAGGTATACTCTATGGTTCAGAAACTTAATAAGAAAGGACTGATCCTGCTCCCCCTGTCAGCTGCCATGCTGTTGATGAGTGCTATAAAACAAAAGTGATGGCAYCAAAAATAGAAAGATGTGAATCTTCAATTTTAATGAAACTTAAGGATTCGGATCTGTTTTAATTTGACTTCAAGTCTTTTAAAAAGTAGTGAGTGTTTATTGCCTCTGCCTCAAAGAAAACCCCAGCACCTGAACTTCAGCTCTCTTCCCTCCTTGCTAAAAGTACTCTCTCTTTTCCTTCCCCCCCCTTCTCACTTTCTTTGCTTAAGGCTATGGTTACAGTAGTTAATTTTTAAAACAGGAAAATAGAGAATTAAATAGAATTAGAGAAAGACGCCTTTGTACTAGGTACTGTACAGTGTAGTGTTTAAAAAGTCAGAAAATATGTTAGCAGAAAATGCCTAGACTGTAATTTAGATAACAACCCAGACAATGAGCTAGCTTGTTAATTGTAAAGGCTGGTGGAGAGCTGCCAGTTAGAGAACTCGTCTTTTTATATCCCACTGCTCCTTGCGGCTCTCCTAGATGGAGGATGGCAGGACATGAACTTTTTTAGTTTAGGCTGGGCTTTTTTTATTATTCTTTTTCTTGCCTTTATTTCTACCAAAAAAAAAAAAAAAAATAGTCCATGTATCAGAACAGTCATTAGCTGAACTTTTATAAGAGTATAATCAATACTGTGAGGAAGCAGGCAGGATGGGTGGTCTGGAAAGCAGGGTAAACAGAGTCCTACGGGCTGAACGTTGGTGCTGTAGACATCATTGTAAGTGCTCTTTAGACCAAGTATGCAGTTTTCGAACAGTGAATCTCGCCAAATTGCTCATCTGAAAACTGTCCTGAAATAGCAGCAGTGAGGTATGCAAAGTTATAGGCTAACAGCCATCAGATCCTTTTTTTCAACTGCCTTAGAGTAACTGCAGCGATGGAGAGGCAAAACAGGAGTGCTTCTTCGGTCAGGCTGCTCAACGAGTTTGTGTGTTGTCTCTGGTAGCTCCTGGTGTGAGTCTGTTTTGGGGGAGATGAGCCCTGCAGCACTCCAGCCCTCACCATCGTATTTCTCAGCGGGTACCAGATGGGAAGAAGACCTGGCAGGCTGGTCCCCAACCCATCGATCCTCAGCCTTCCTCGGTGCTTTTAGATGACAGATTTTGAGGAGCAGAAGTATTAAACCTGGTGCAGAGGTATACAGAACAGTAATTTCTGAGGTCCCAACAAAGAATTTAAACATAACTTATCCATAAACACCTGAGTAACGCTACTGCTCCTCTGCAAAATATTAAGCATGTGGTTAAAGTATTCTGTTAAACGAGGGGCAGTAAGAAAGGGGCAGTAGCTCTAGTAGAGATGTGAGCTGCCTGATTCATCTCTAAGGGGTCTTGGCGTGATTGCTTCCTGCTCACAGTTGAGGCTAGGATTTCATAAGGAATTTGAGGGAATTAAGCACAGGACTGTCACTGCATTTCAATGGGGTTTGGGTGTCTGATGCTGCAAGGGCTAAGCTTATGCAGAATGACACTAGTCTGACTAAAGGTGTGATTTCAAACTGATGTAGTTAAACTGATGCAGAAGACTATATGCATAAGCCTAAGTCAACATTCACTTGGCTTTATAGCAGTTTGGTTTTAAATTAATTAGGACAAAGGTTTAAACTAAGGTAAAGTAAGTCACTCTTAAACTGAACTGTGAGTATATTTAATAAAATTTAATGCAGGTAGACATACTATAGGTGTGTAGGTATGGGTTTGCATTTCCTGGTCAAACCAGCTGCAACTATCTGGGTTTTCTTTGCCAGAACAGCATTAGTTCCACAGGAAACCCTCTATTTGGATGTTTCCACAAGCTGTTTGATTTATTTTGTAGTTTCCTTCGAATAGAAGTAAATTTTGTTTTACATTTACTGTTCAACTTAAGGAGTCCAACCATTGGGCCTAGACACGCTGTAAGGTAATAGACAGGACAGCTACTTTTGTCTTTAGAGAAAACTGAAGCGTCAGACGGGTTGGAGCTTTGTGGTTGTACTTTATTCTCTTCTTGACTCTTTGTATTAACTCATGTAAGTTTGGTAACACTTTTTAAAATTTACACTTACAGTTTAGGAAGGTAAGTGGAGAAGTCAAGATTTGTATGCCCCCACTGTAGTGCAGATATTGATGGAGAGAGTGTGTGTGCGTGTGTGTGTGCGCACATGCTAGTGCCAGGCTGGCTACTTGTGGAATGAATTTATTCGGAAAGGGATCTCTTCAGCAGCTGGTGGTTTCCTCTTTTGACCTGTGCTGCTTCCAAAGAGGACTCGAGATGGTTTAGTGGTGATGAATTGGCAGACTTGTCACTAAGCTGTAAATCTTGAACCTGCCTTGCTGTGTTGAGGTGTGAACCTGAGATCTAAAGGAGGTCAGTGTTTTGGACTGCTGCTGTGTGTATAAAACTCTTAAACCTACTTTAGTGAAGGAAGTACTGTTAATAATAATATTTTTCCACTTTTACAGCCCCTTTGCTATTCAGAAATTATCTGATCGACATCCATATTATCAAGTAAATGCAACTGAGTTAAAAAAAAAAACCAACCCAAAAACCCAAAACAAACCATCCAAACAAAAAAATCAAAGCAAAACCGAAAAACACCAAAGTCAAGCCCTGCATAATTTTGTTCTCATTTGACTTCAATTTCTTCTAGTTCCAGGACAGATGTACAAGAAACAGGAAATCTCCCTTGTTTAAATGTCACTTGTAAAATAATGCTAACGCTGGTGGGTGTTATTCTGATGTTTCCATTAGGAAGATAGGTTTCTGCACAGGCTCCAGGTTTTTAGACATTTGATACTGTTGGGCTGCATATTCTTGCTACGTATAAAATACCTTTTTTTATACTCTGTMTACTTTTTCAAACTGTCCGAGGAACTGTCTACCTGGCATAATGCAACCTTAAATTAAATTACTTCAACTCACTTTGAATGAGCTGCTGGGCCTGTGCTCACTACTGCAAAGCAACCAACTCAAGTAAAAAAAGCAGTTTAACTCTACTGTTAGGCTTAGCCTTTTTATGACTAGGCCTTAGCCTTAAGGCTCTGCTATACTGGCCTTTTTGCTGCTGGTTGTGTAGTCTGTCTAGAAAAGATGAAACGAGGAAGGGCTGAAATGCTATATTGTATTGGTTAACATGTTTAAAAAAAAAAAAAGTTTTTCAACTTATTTATTATAAGGTGACCACAAAATTTTCACCTAATTTGTAGAAATTTGGTGACTTACACCTTGAGTGGATTATATATTTCTGATATCCTCGAAAGTCTTAAAATCAAGCCATGTGAAAGAGTATTTAAAAAAACCTGTCATTAGCTACTGAGTAGATACGTGCATACTTCTATGTAATTGAACTGAATGAGGAATTTTAAATTGAATTGCTTATTTGTCACACTGAGTGTGAATCCTCTTTTCACGATAAAAGTCTGGCAGATTAAAATCAGCTGGGAGAAAGGGTGGCTCTCAGCAAGCAAGAAGATTTGACAGAGCATCAGCAGGATTTCACCACAGAAGCCTTTGCTCACATGCAATCCCGTTTTTTCAAGTACAATCTACTCCAGCTAAAATTAGCATATATAATTGAATAGTGCCAAAGGCTGAAATAATTTACACTTAAGCTCGTAACATTTTTTGTAACACTA
This sequence comes from Phoebastria nigripes, assembly GCA_035582835.1. Classification (NCBI taxonomy): domain Eukaryota; kingdom Metazoa; phylum Chordata; class Aves; order Procellariiformes; family Diomedeidae; genus Phoebastria; species Phoebastria nigripes. The sequence goes on along the minus strand of JAYKAV010001433.1, from coordinate 1,084,062 downwards.
AACAAACAAAGGTATACACATAAACCAAGCAAAAACACCCTCTGGGCTTTATGCCTCTCCACTCCTTCTAGTTAAATGGACTTCAGAACCGGGCCTGAGATATTATGATGACTGAAGATGCTCGTCTGGAAATCCTGCAGTGTTTTAACACTTAAAGTGTTGACCTCTGTCTTTGACCTAGATTTGCAGATAGCTGTTAGATAGCTCTTTTGTGCACTACTTTTGGGTCTGATTTTGAATAACCATGGAAGTGGTAGATAAGTATCACTGGCAATAATAATGTTCATTTATAGAGCTTTCTATCCAAAGATCTCAGAAGTCCCTAAAATCAAATTATTGTTCTCATTTTGCTTAGAAGAAAGGGAAGTCCCTAGTGACAGCTTAGTCAAAATCACCCAGCAAACTAATGACAAAATCAGAAACAGCACTGAGGTAGCTGCGCTCCAAACCAGGACCTACCTTCTTAGTCCTCCGTATGTTCTCATGATAGATGTTTACTCAACATGAGCAAGGGGGTGTTAAACAGATCACRGATCTGCACACCCTTCTTTGCCAAGGATCTCTAGTGTCTAGTAGCATCACATATGAGTGTATTCATTCAGTTGAAGTAGTATGGCTCAACTGGGTTAAATTCTGAGCCTTTTTGGCATGGTTTTTGTTGTTGCCAAAGAAATTGTTTGACACTTTCCAGTGTACGTTTTATACTGCTGTGTGCAGAGTTTAGTTGCCAGAGCTGAAGCTTTCCTCACGGAAGCCTCTATTTGCGTGCTTAATTTTTAATCTGATCTCTAGTAAATGTTAAAAAATGAGTTTAAACAACGGCAGACCCTCTGGTGTGTGTTACAGGCAAGCTGAGAGGAACAAGTCTGGAGAAGAAGGCACAGCAACAAAATTTCAAGTGGTTTGAAGGGGCTGGTTTTTGTACAAGTTGCAGTTTAGCCCCACTTTTCAATCACACCTTATTGCCTGGTAGCTGAGTTATTCTAACGTGACTGAGAGCAGAATCTAGCCAGGAGGTTGTGGTGATTGCTGGGCAAATATGAAGTATGTGTGCTTTTCCCTGGAGTGAGTGAGAGCTGCAACAACTCAGCAGGTAATACAGCCACCCTCAGGGCTTGACCTTCTATTTCACATCAGGCTGTAAATTTTTGTTGCGAGTCCAATTTGAATTTTTTTTTTGTTCTTGTTAATTTGTTAAGACGCAGCCATGTGTGAGGTGCTAGGAGATATGAAAGAAAATCTGGACTCAGGCCTGAGAAAGCTTAGCCTTAGGCTTAGCTCTTGTACGGAGTGGCAGCAGCTGGGCTCTCGTACCTGCGTGGGGCTCTAGTGGTGTTATTTTGGACTCTGTTCAGGCACAGGAATCGGCTCCACGTGCTTCTCTTTGTGGTGTTGGGACCAAAATATAGGCAGGCTTTGGGAGACTCCAACAATGTTTTGCTTTAAAAAAAGAAAAGAGACTAGCTAGTAATTATCTGGGCAGTGTTTTTGTTCTTCCATTTTGCAAGAAAACTGTCTTGTTGCTTCAGCCCATTCCCAGGAGCAGGAACTTGCTGCCTCAGAACGGGCTTCCAGCGAGGCTGCTTGTTTCTTTTTCTCTTTTCTTTTTCTGTGCCCCCCTGGGGGGGATTGGGGGGGAAATAGCAAGCAGTAAGAAGTGATACCGTGTACAAGGCTATTACATTTTTGTCTTGGCCTGCTTAATGTCCTTGACACCTACCCATTTTACCCAGCGACAGCCAGTATGCAAATTGGCTAAAAGCTCCATTAGGTTGTTCAAGGCTGGGGAAACCCATCTGTCAGTGTCTGTGACACAGCCGGGCTGGAGTCTCACGTGGGAATCTGTCCTTGAGATACCCAGGCAGCTGAGTTTTTTCTAGCCTCTAGTGTTCCCAGAATCAAAGGAAATTGTTGTACTCTTCTTCTTGCTGCAGTTTGTACTTTTATCATTCCTTTTCTTCCCTGATCCCTTCTCGGAAAAGCACAGGCATAGGCTGTGAATTAACAGGGAAAAATGTGTTTTACTTCTTTTTTTAGTTGCTTTTCCAGAAGTGAACAATTATGCATATTACTTGTGGGAAAAAAAGGACAGTAACTATTTGTTGTCCTAAAAGAAGAGCAGCTTTATAACCCTTTTCCATATTTTCCTGTGTGATCTGCTGATGACAGGCATGAGGTGGGTAGTTAAAAAAGACTTGCTGGAGATCAGCGGTAGTTGATGTATTCTTTGTGAGTGGACCAGAAGTGCATGATAACCTAACAAAATATTGAAGAATGCACCTGTAGAAGGCTTTCACTGAGAGGGTTTGAATGTGGGGCCTGGGACTGAGGGTTGCCCCTGCAGAAGCAGAGAAGCACAGCTCCTGCATGCAGGTTTGGGAGCACGCTCGAGTCTCTCCTCCGCTTGGCATCCCCAGGGGAAAAGTTCCTGTGACAGCAAGAGCACTTACTGTACATCCGTTGAGGGAAGCCACTTACTTGCTTTTTCTGCTGGATGGAGGTAAGGCTGCAGAGTGGTAATTTTGCTGTTCTTTGCTCTCTTTCGGAAATCTCCAAGACCCCCATTAAAACACTTAACCAGCACAGCACGTCAGGATGGATGGTGCAGAAGTAGTTGTTGGCCTGTGAGTGCTGTGGTTAGCAATGTTACAGTGTTTTGTAATACAAGACAGCGGCAGCAAAATAGTTCAGATTTTCATCGCACTAGAGCAAGAAGACTAGGCATATGCCATCAAAAGTAGAGCCTTTTGAAGTGTGTAAGGTCTGTATTGACAGGCCTTGCAAACTGTTGATTATTTCCTGCTGGTGTCATGTAAGAGCCCTGCACACAGAGTATCTGGCAAAATAGCTAGTGTAACTTCAATGCCCAGCGGTGTTCAGATGCATGAGAATAATTATAGCCTCCTCCATAGCAGATGCTCTGTTTGCCAGTTTGGCACTTTCTTTCTTCAGCATGCAAATAATTTTCTGTACCTAAGCTGATGGCCATTTTGATGATACAGATATAATTTTTTTCACCAAAAAGTTGACAATTTTGGTTTTTATGGGAATGCTTATGTAGCTAAGAGAGTGGGATTTCCCTTTATCATCCTGTCGAGGAAGAAGAAAAACCCTTTTGATACTACTATGTGGAGACTGATAACATTAAGAGTTAATGTGTTGGTATAGCAGGGATCAGAATAAACTCTATCGTTCCAGAAATAGAARTCAGCAATTCAGCAGTTATCCTTCACATTGCTAAGTGCAACTTATTCAAATCATGATATATTCTGCTTTTTGTGTTCCAAACCCAGTCACGTAATAAGGAGGCTTTTGGATTAGCATATTAGTTTAAATTTCAAACATACCATTTTAGTCCTCTGTCTTATGCTCCCAACATTTATTTTTTTTCTCTTTGTCTCTTGAGGTAATATAGACCTTGCTGTAGCATGTAACTCCAACCAAAAAAATTAAAAATCAGGGTAAGAGATGGTATGCACATTTTTCTAGAAGTTAGTTGTGGCTGGATTTACTCAACCTTTGCTCTCACAGTTGAGTATATTTTCACACCGTCCCAATTATTTCAGTGCCTGTGTGAATAGCTCAGATTTGCCAAGGGGAGCAGAGGGCTTGCAATCTTGCTCGAAGCCATTTCTGCATTTATGTTTTTCTGGCTGTCTGGTCAGACTGCCACATCCTAATGGGAGACAAAACGTAATTAAAAGTTGGTGAGTTGAACAGCTTGCTTTGAAAAGAGGTGGACTCTGCTTCATGTGACAGTGAATCAGCCCTTTTAAAAAACCTAAAAATGATAGGACGTAAATATTTGGCCTTGCCTGTGCAAGGAGTACCTGTGCATAGGCAAAGCAGAAGATGAACCGGGGTTTTCACTTGCATTTAAGGAAATTGGATGCACAAAGCTGTTGGGAACAAAGAACCTGCTTTGTCCTTACAAAAATTTTAGTTTTAATACTAAAGTGCAGTTTAAGGAACGAATAGCCCTCAGGGCAAACTCTTCCTGAGACTGGCCCTTATATGCAAGAGGGCTGAGGACATGCCACAAAGAGTATCTTCTTTGGCAGAGGAGGAGGGAAGTGCAGAGCCTTTCTCACAGCAGGTCCAGGGCACAAGGGCCACTGCAAAGCATAGGCTGTAACGTTTTCTAAAMGGATGGAGAAAATGATGGGATCATAAAAAAACAACTCTGAGACTTGCTAAGTTTTTGTGGCCTATTTACAAATGCCTGAGAAATGGATTTTAATTTTAGTGAATACTCACAAGCCCATCAGTGGAGCAGCACAGGGGGACACCGTTCTAAAATAGCTCTAGCAGATGCCACAATAATACGAGTTTTCCCTGCATCTCTCATTTATTTCTTGCTGTGTGCAGTTTCTTACTAAATCTGTTCCCTTGATAAATGCAAGGATGTTCTTGCCATTGGATAGCATAGCTAAGTGCAATTGTCACAAACACTAACTAGCTTAACCTTCTCATTGCACGGCTACTGCTGCTGCTAAATATTTCCTAGGCTAACAGACATCTTTGAAATGAGTTTTAAAGGGTTTTCTTTTTATATACACAGACCATGGCTGTTAAACAATGGCAGCTTGAATGGAAGCTATTTTAATGATAACAACAATAGTGTCAGTTACTTGGATAGACTGTCAGCTTAAAGAGGGAGACCAGCCATCAGTGGATCACTGCAAGGAGCTTAGAAAATAGAGAAAATTAACCTGCTAGCATAAGCAATGCCACCAGATCTTCAGAAAGGATAATCATCCTGCTACCTCGCTTCACGCACAAGTGTTAACATTGGTACTAGATGTCAAGAGACCTTCTATCCTGCCAACTTTACCTTTCCTGAAGAAAGGTTCTCCTTTCATATCCTTTATTGCTTTAAATTCAAAATATGGCGAGTTGATACTGATTTATGAGGCATTTTGGTAATCACTTATCAGCCTTGTCACATGACTGGTATTATTTATTGTAAAATTTATTAATTGATACAGAGTGCCAACCCCACCGTCCGCATTCATTTCTGAGAGTGTCTGCTCCAGCGCAAAGTGAAGGATGTGAAGAAAGTATTGGGTGCTGTTGCAAGGCAGCAGGCTTCAGCTGAGCGATGCTGCGCTGAGATCCCGGTGGTCTGCATCCCCTTCTTGATGGAGCACTTCTGTGCACCTCCTGCCTAGTCCACCCCTGCTTACCAGCYTCGCCTGCCCTGGGCGAGTGTGTTGGTCCTTGTGTGTCCCTCCTCGGTGACGACGAAAGCATGACCGAGCCCTTGGATCATAACCTCGTGGGAGGGGTGTCTGTCTCTTAGGGTGCATGGGATGGGGAATGGAGCTGATGTTGTGCGCACCTCCTAACTGATGCCACCCTGTAGCTAATAAATACAGCTAAGGCATTCTTAAGCCCTTGGCTGCTGAAGGCAAATATTGTGGGCTTAGTTTGGATAAAGTGTTGAGAGTTTTTTGTTGGTGGTGGATTTTTGTTTTGTAGGCGTTTTTTTTGCGTTTGTTYTTCAAGGAAGCCGGGCTCATTTTAAAAATCTGTAAATAGGAATGATAGGATCACAGGGAGTGAAAGTAAGCTAATTGGGGTGTTTGTTTGAGTAAGATCAGCTACTGTTTATGAAGATGAAAGTGGTTTGTCCTGTCCTGATTTCATTAATGAATGTTGTATATATTTAAAAAAGCTCTGATAAATAATGAAATATTTCAAGAACCACTTGAAATTTGAAGTCGTGAAATTAATCAGAAACAGCCACATAATTTTGTTAGTACTTTTGTTAGTAATTTTTCAACGTAGCGAAGAAAACCCTGGTGCCTGGATTGTTGACCAAAAAAATAAATAAAAAAAACTTAAACCCATCTATTGTCTGTGACCATTTCTTCCTTAATTTTCAACTTCCTTTTTCTTTATTGTTCTGTTTGTAACGAAGCTGGGCCTTATTTTTGTTGCCAGTAGTTTGATGAATGGCTTGAAAGGAATCGATGGTGATGGCCTTGTTTGCTTCTTAGCCGTTGTGGCAGGGGAGGGAGTTTTGTGTGTGTTTGTTTTTAATTCCCTTTTGTTGGCATAAATGGTTCTTATTAAACATCAAGGTCAGTTCACAAACTTGGGATGTTGGGTGAGAACTACTAATCCAAAGGCCTTTTTTTTTAAAAAGATGTCTTTAAATTGAAACTCAAGTTTAAACTGTCAGAAATGTTATTGTGTTCAAGCGAGTAGCTGATAAACACTATTTTAGCAAGTAGGCAGCTAGCCTGTGGAGTTGCCTGCTGCCAGGGCGTCTTCAAGTAAAATGCTGTGGCTAATTTTAAAAAAGCTCATAACATTTTAAGACCAAAAATAGCAATGTTTGTAATTGGGGATACTAAAATAGAAGCAGTCAGATCCCTGGGGATTTGCAGAAAAATCTCTGCCTCTCCCTACCTCAGGTCTGCTGAAATCGCTGTGGCTTCAGCTCATCCAGGGCACTGCCTTGGCAATTTGTGGCCAAGTCAGAGCCTTGCTTCAGGGAGAAGTTATCCCTTTTCCTCAGCCACAGGCACGCCACTGCAGCAAGAAGAGTAGATGAGATAGTTGAGCTGAGCTAGAACTGAGCCAGCGAGGTGATGATAAGCTTAGAAGCAGGTTGTCAGAGCATTGTGTAAGTTGAATCATGTTAGCTATATGCGCTCCTGTTGTATGCTATATAGTGTTATGCAACACTGTGACATATGTCTGGGGTTTTGTGTATGTGCAAAGGACTATTCCTGCTTCCCTTATGCGGGAGAAATAAAGGTCCTAAATGAGTTGATAATTTGGCTGCGCTTTCTTTTTGTGTGCAGACTGTGATGCAGCTTCAGCAGATTTAATTCTACCCTTTGCTGTGTTTGAATTACTAAATTGACTTAAATATGCCTGATTTTATGTGTGTCCTCTGGACAAGGTTTTGAAAAAGAAGGGCCATGGCTGCTTTGCATGGCAGTTAAGGACTGCACGGCACTGTTTAGGGGGAAAAAAAAAAAAGAGAAATATGACCTGGTGTTTTATCTTCTAAGTCCTGCCATCCAGCCTGCAATCAGCTGCACCTCAGTAGTGCAGGAGGGAGGGATGTGGCCTGCGAAGGAATTTGTGATACTCCTGGGTGAAATGTAGAATAACAGTTATCAATGAGATGGATCCACTGAAAGGTTTGTGTTATCTATGCAGAAGGGTGCTAGAATAAATAGGCGTCTGGTAACATAGTGGTGCCTAATAAAACAATTTGTCTGTAGCATAGATGTGAAGTCATTTGATTCAGGCCAGACTGGGCTGTTTAGAGGTGGTCGTCTTTTTAACTACGCAGAAAGCAAATTAACAGATGACATATCACGAGAAGCTGCTTGTATAAGTGTCCTTCAATTCTAAGCTGTTATGAGGATGAAAGTATTCAGACTCCACCTTTAGGAACATATTGTATTTCCCTATTTATGTTTGTTTCCTATCATGTGATGAGGTGCAAGGGAAGGTGTTGCTTGCTAATTTTAGCCTTGCAGACTGTCACTGCAGAAATCTGGCAGTTAACGCTTCTGGAGGGTAGTGCTTTAAGGAAAACCAGGCTATGCTGTGTGTCATCGTACTCGATGGCATTGTGGGGGGGGGAGTATTTCAAAGTCTTACTTTCCTGGCTTGTGTTAATGTGCTAGTTAGCTTCCTGCAGAAGAATTACCAAAGATCATAAAAAGCATTAATGAGAAAAGAAAAACTGTTTCTTTGCTGAAGAAATGTATGATATGGAGACAGAAAAGTGTAATGAACGCGTATGTGTAACTTCATAGCCATTGCCATATTTTTCAGAGCTGTGTTACTAATTGCAGGAATCACTCTGCATATTGACCCTCACCTGTACTTGCCTGTTTCACCATCAGAGCCTGAACAACTCCTGTCCTTCCAGATGCTCCGAGGCATCTTTATGCAGCTGCTGATGTTTAGAAGGGGGGAGGAGGAGAAATGGAGGAGAATGCCAGGAGGCCACTTGTGGCCCAGAAACCCTCAGTATACAGCCTGCAAAAGAACTTTTAAGTTGTGGTCATCCTTGCTAGACCAGTGGATTGTCAAAAGTCTGCTGGCTACAGATGCAGATGCTCTTCCAGATGTGTTGGGAGCGGGGTGAGATGTTGAGTGTGGGGAGCCAGAGATGGGCAGGGAGAGCTGGGGTCTGTATGGCAGCAGAAAGCTATGGCAGGGTCCCTCTCAGAGATGCGGTGTTTCTGCATGTATTTCCTCCTTTGCAGCAGAGTTTCATCTGTTGGGGGCGGTAGGATGAAGGAATTGTAATGATAAATGGACCTCAGTGAAATATATAATAGCGTGATAACAGGTTATTTCCTTCATGGAAGGACTTCTYGCCCTGCAAGAACTGCATTAGCCCAAGTTCAAGAAAAGAAATCTAGTGGCAAGCCATTGCAAACAAAATATTAGGCATATGAGGGATAACACAGATATTTAACACTGGTAGAGTTAAAAGAGTATCTCTATATTTTTAGTCTAGGATTCCCTTTTTCTTGTTTTCCTTTTAGGAGGAATCCCTAAGAATAAATATTTTTGAATATAGACATTTGTTTTTCAAATTGTGCTAAAAACTTCTAGCACTTCTAATATTCTGACTCTGTATTTTGGCACATGCGTCACCATGTCAACGATGTTTCCATTTAGTTGCAAAAAGGTGTGATAGCAATCCCCCTGACTGGGTGGCTGCCACCTCCTCATGTTTTTGAGGATTATCCATGGAAGACATGGGATACAATATGACAGTGTTTCACATAAAATGTTCTGAATGGTAGGAAGAAGATGGAAAAAGAACCACTGCAAAATTTTCCTTGTAAAACAAGAATGGGGGAAAGCAGCACCAATTACATTTTTTTGGTGGCAGATTTAAAATAAAATTTAACTTTTTCTTTAATATCAAATTAAATTCTTAAACTGATTCCCACAAAGAGGTTTTTAGAGGACTAAAGTCTAAATGGGTCAGATCATGGAAGAGGTAGGACTTTTGGTATCTGTTAGGTTGATGGTTCCCATGCAGCCTCTGGTTGGGAAGTCCCAAAGTGAAAGGTGTACTGGGAATAATTACTCTCTGCTTGCATCTCTTATGCCGTTTCCCAAAACACCTGTTATTAGCAACTCCCAAATGTAAAGCTCTCTGCTATTTGTTTTCCCCAAATGTGGCGTTTCTTATGTAAAGTAACTGTCAGCTTCTGTTATCAGACTCTGTTAATTATGTTAAAAGAAGTTAAGGTTATACAGTCAAGGAGTCAGAAGTTAGGAAATGTTGGACGTCATGAGTTCGTGCAGTCTGAATTTGGATCCTGTATGAGTAGTCATTACCACGTGGTCATTTAAATACTTGATTAGATATGTTCTGCTTTCCACAAGACCCCAGCCTTTGCAGAGGTATTTAGCGATGGTTTAGTTCCTTCTGTTGTAAGTAGGATTCAGTCCTGCTGTCCTCAGACACACCTTGGAGTCCTGCAGTATATCTGCTGATGTCTTTCAGTATACCGTTGCAGTTTTAAGATCACTGAAGAAGTTGTTTTTCAAGTTTTTTTTGGGGCCAAATTCCCCAAAATTGAAGCTTAAGTTGTAATTACCACTTTAGATCTATTCTGTGCAACGTTTTATGTCTGAGATTGTGCCTAGATACTCTGAGTACCTGGTCCAAGCACACTGCTCATTGAAAGCTATTCCTTGATATGATGGGGGAGGTGTGAGGTTGCCTTCCCTATTTCAAGAAGTAGGGAAAGGAAAAAAAGAAGGTAAAATCTATTTGTTATAACTAGGGTTGCATTTAATTTAAAATCTTACCAAAATTGAACTTTGATTATCTGATGGCAGCTGGCAGTGGCATTAATTGTGTAACTTTTAGTCTCAGAGATCTTTAAAGACCTGCCAGTTTATTTCACTTCAAATGATTGAGAACCAGACTGCCTTTAAAATAGTACTGTTTTTTTCAGCATTTCTAATTCCTTTAACCCAAGGATATTGCATTAATGTAAATACTACTGCTGCTGAAATCTGTGTGGAACGTTGTTGTTTAATAATGACTTTAGCAAATGAACTAAACTGGAGGTCAAAGCATAGCACAGGAATAAAGTTCAGATGTCTCAGTTTTAGTAAATCCTTTATGTGCAAGTTGAATTTGATTATAGGATGTATCTGCACCTGCAGAAATCACTTAGTAGACATTTGTTCTGTAAGTAAACTTGAAGGGTTTTTAACATACATAATGCGTGAGGTGAAAGAGTTTTGTGTTAAGCAGTTCTTTCTTATAGCATTGGACATACTGATAATAATATTTTGAGACAGCCCTTTTCTCCAGTCAGTGAACTGCTCCTCCCAACTTGGTGTTATCTGCAATCTCAGTGAGGGTGTACTCCCTCCCATTGGCCGGCCTGTTGGTGATGGTACCACATGGCTGGCTGCAGTATCAGTTTTCTGGTTGTGCCTTGCTGCCGGTTAGGCTTCGAACCATTGACAGCTCCTCTTCGAGCCCAACCTTCCAGCCAGTTTTTTATCCTCCTTGTCATCACTCCAGCTCATGCCTTCCTCAGTTTGACTGCAAGGATGCTGTGGAGGACCATGTTGCAAGCCTTGCTAAAGTCAAGGTAAACAACATCCTCTCCTCTCCCCTGATCTGTAGAGCCAGTTGTTTCAACACAGAAGGCAAGCAAGTTGGCCAAGTGTTGTTTGCCCTTGCTCAAGCTGGCTGCTTTTAGTCACCTTCTTGTCCCTCAGGTGCTTAGACACAGCTCCCAGGAGGCTTTTCTCTTTAGTTTTTGCCAGGCTGTGGCCAGCCTGCAGTTCCCCAGATCCTCCCTCTTTTGAAGACAGGTGTAACGTTTGCCTTTTTTCCAGTCATCAGGAATATCCTGATGCCTCCAGTTGCCGCAGCCTTTCAAAGATGAGAGAGAGCAGCTTCACAGTGACATTGTCCAGCTCCCTTGCCGTCGGTGTTGAGTAACCTGTAACTGGCTTCCTGGAGTAGCTTCTAACTTAATGCTCCTCTTCTGGGGCAGTGCCTCTCACCCCAGGCCCTACTACTTGTCAGAGAGACCTCAGAGGCCTGGCAGCAGAGCTTGCCAGTGGAGACTGAGGCAAAGAAAGCACCAAGTGCCTCCATCTCTCCTGTGTCCTTTGTCACTAGTCCCCTGCCCTATTCAGCAGGGGGCAAATGTTCTCAGTCTTCCTTTTGCTTCCAGCGTGCCCATAGACAACGTTATTGCCCTGGTATTCCTAACCAATTTCTGCTCCAGCTGGTAACATGGTATGTTACGGTTACAATCTGATTACTGTTTTGTTAGAAGTGATTGTAGCTGTCAGTCTTCCCCATTGTGGTTTATGATGTAAATTATTTTTTGTTTTAGATTTACATTTCCTTTTTTTGCTCTGCATTTCATGCACATGAGCCTAAGACAGTGGTATTGAGAGCTATTAAGACTTTTCGAATATTTCTATGTATCTAATTTGAAATATAAACCTTATTGTTATATGCTAACATTGTTCAAGCTTCTGTTCTAAAGCTTGGTACAACATTTATTAAGGAAATGTATTAAGGAGACTTTCTTTCTTATTTTAGTTATCCTGATTTAACATTTGAAATGACTTCAAATACATATTCTTTCCAGAGAAGAAAATGCATACTTAAAAAATAAATCAGCTTGAATGAAGAATATTAAAAGGTCAAAAAGCCAGAAAGCTAACAGAAGAGATTGGAGGCAATGTTGCAGTGCAGAAGGAAATTTAAGCTCTTGTTTATCAAGAAATACATAATTTGGATGAAAAACAGTAAATACAGATGAATGTTTTAGAATCTCTCTCTCTTTTTTTTTTTTTTTTTCTGGTTTGTTTCAGGAATTTTAACATATGTATCCTGTTACTCTGAATTCTTATTGCTTGCAACAGGAGTACCTCATTATCCCAATTAGTGTTCCCTTGGATTTTACACAGATGTGTAACGAAGCAGCTGAGTCCCTGCATTGCAAGGCTTTTCAACTCTGAGCTCTGAGCACACAAGTTCAGGTTCTTCGTATTGTTATGCACAGTATGGAAAAAGTGCATGGCATGAAGCCCAAAATGGTTTGGGCAAAATGTCTTCAGCTTAATCTGTGTATATCATCCCACAACATTTAGCAGAAAATAATGGTGATCTTGGGGAACTGAGAAAAGGAAGCTGTCACAATGAAATTAAATTTCTGCACTGGTTATGAGCCATTCTAAGTATATCAGAAAGAAAAGGGTAGGTTACTTTTACCAAACTGCAATTTAGTTTTGCATGGATATTTTAATTGAGTCAACATTTCTGAGTGCATGAGTCAAATGACATTTGAAACTTCGGACAAGTACAGAAGCACAATCTGCTGTTGAAGAAACGGGAAGAGACTGAGAACTTATACCATAGTAAATTTAGACTTCCCTCCCCGCCGCCCCCCCCCCCCGCCTGCTCTGAGAAGTGCTAAAAACCAGAGGCGGTGGAAACATTGAAGAAAGTAGGAATTAGAAGGGAAAGGACTTGCTGAATAATACTGGATTACAGTGTAAGAAATGATACATCTTTTGTATATCTCACCAGCAGGGCAGGGTTATGTATATTCAGGTTCACTGATTTTGAAGCAAAGTGGCCTTTCTGAAGTTTTTTTTTACTTTTTGAAAAAGTTCATGATGTTATTTACATTCTAGCAAAAACAAATGTCAAAATCTCACTAGCTGCTAAGATATAGTTGTCAACTTCCAATGACTTTAAGTATTATAAAATTTAGGAGGAGACTTTCATCATTCAGGAGTCCTGTGGGCATTCCCAGGACCTCCAGTCATGACAACAAAGTGTGTGGTAGGCAGTAACTGCTATGACATCTAGTTACACAGGTGGTCAAATACCCTGGAGGGTGGGCTGATCAGTTTGGACCTTTGCTTCAGTCTGCATTTGGTGTGAACATCGGATGTATGCTGAGGATTTAGTGCTCAGGCTTCAATTCAGTCTAAGGTACATATGATTTCCTAATAAGAAGAGTATGAATGGAAACAAAATATGGAACTGTTTTATTTCATAGATTCAAAAAGACAGCAGTGTTGGGTTTTTTTACACATTCATAGCATGCTTGAGTAAATTCATCCTCAAAACCAATATCATTTATAGAAAGTTGAATTTTAAAGAAAAAGGTAGAAATGACTGTAAATAAATTGAGTGTAATTCTGAGAATTCCAAAAATAGAATAAGGACATTCTCTATTTTTGCATTAATTATTTAGTTTATTTAGTAAATTTTGCCTCAAGTGGATTTGATTGATGTCTGGAAGAAAATTTAAACGTAAATTATAGTAGATGCTTGTTAAATCAAAGAAAATTAAATAGCATTTCCCACGCTACCTCCCATGTCTGACGCATGAAATCTAGAGAAAATGGAGATTTTATAAGACACCAGAGTCTACAGTAACAAAGTGGAGAGTGTTTATCTGTATTCAGCTTCCTTAGCATATGAATTTAAGCACTAGCTAAAAAGGGAAGTGCTTAAATCCCAAAGTGTGTCATGGTAAATCTTACTCACCTTCCCAGGTACCTAACATTTTGTGTGCTCCTGGGATGCTGGTAGAGGGTGCTCAAAGCTGCTTTTGTCCTGATGAAGGTCCGCAACTCATCTCATTACCCAAGTTCCTTTTAAGGCTTGCAGACCCATTCCTTCACTTCAGTCTTTACGTGGCCCTAAACAGTTTCCTAGCTCATGTGTAATGGTGACTTCATTATAAAACCCACTCTTTCACATAGACAACTCATTTTAAGAATGTAGGAAAGTACCTAGAATGGGACAGAGAGGTTCCTGACATGGGGTTTCAGACCCAGCTGCCTCCTGCAGCGCGCTGCCTGCGGCAAGCCCCACGCGTGGCCACCTCAGTTTCCCTGCCTCCCTCAGCTTTTTGTGGTGCAGGATTCAGGGCTGTCTCAAGCATGAAGGTGCCCAGCACCACCTTGGCCAACCACCCCTGTAGGCTGACACCTAAATCCTAACTGCTACCATCAGATCCTTGTCCCAGCTGTATCAGCTTACTGTCAGAGGGCTTTCTAGCTGTCCTAACAACATTACAGACATCAGTCTCATGAGATTGGTTCCTTCCTAGGTGAGGAATTAGGTATCAACTGTAATGATTTGTATGGGCAATTTTTTTAAAAGGTATTTCCTATCATGAACTTGTTAGAGGAGTTTGCACTGGAAGCAAAAATGCGGTGAGGTTTGTGATGGCTCATATCTTCTGTGGGCATCCTCTGGCTCCCGGCCTGGGAGCAGTGCGTTCTTCAGGGGCCCTGAAGAAAACATGAACTCCGGCTATTGTGGAATGCCCCAAATTCTGTCCTGATGGTGTCATACTGTTATCTTTGGGACAAACCTTTCCCAGACTCTGTGTTCTGCAGATTCCTTTAGCTGCAGGAGGGGAGGCACAGCTCATCTTTATATAGCACTGGGTGGAGGGGGCAGAGGTTCCCCGTACACATCTACAAAAGATTGTTGTGGTAACATGGGGAGATGATGGGGGCCATTCCCGAGGAGCTCTGCCACCCCTGGTTTTTCCATCCCACCAATGCTCGTGTCAACAGTGGCAGATTTCCCACTTCATTCTTCCATAAGAAAGACAAACTGAGGAAACTTGGGTTGGATTTTGAAAAACTTTTTTGGTTGGGCTTTCATTCTGCAAAATGAAAACACATCTGTTTCTGATCTCTGCTCACCAAATTCTCAAGTGGAGAGGAAAGAGTTGATATCAATGTTTTAGTTTTGTTCTGTGCTTTAAGTTCAGTTTTATGTGATAGGCTTTTATTATACTCAGATTCTCACACTAGTGTTGATGCTGTGGTATGTGTGGACTGCGTGCAGAAAAGCAATGCAATGAAGCACTTGCCTCCTACATCTCATTTCCAAGACGTGTTTAGTCTGCCACATGTAAACAAATACCCAGAGAGTAAATTTAGTTTCTCAGAACCAAAAACATCTTTGTTTTTGCAAACATTTGGGAAGTTCAGTATCAGCCTTTTGATCTGCATTTTTATTCTTAACCTTCAAATGGGCCGACAACTCATCATTGTAGCCCAAAAATTGTCTACGTGGAAATGTAAACACAAATAGTAATTTCTGATTAAATTTGTTATTTTCCCCCCCCCTTTTTTTTTACCACAAAGTTGTTGTATCACAGGCAGTAATTGCTGTCATATTTTGATCTGTGCTCTAAAATATTCTTGTTAGGGGAATTGCAATGTTTTATCGTCCAGATTGCCCAGATTTAGTATTTTTAAGATCTAGATTCTGTTCACATTTAGTCTCAGTACATCAATAAAATATGAATGGATTGGATAATGAAGCAATAACACTAATTTATGTCAAAGAATATAGGTTATTGTTTATGAGTTTGCCAAAGTGCCAAAATACTTTATCTATAGAAAGAATTTTTCTTTTCCCTTGCTGAGAAATAAATAATGCCACAGGAATGGTCTGTCACAGGAGCCTCCTGCCATGAAATAAACAGGAGGAGACAAGGCTGTGAAGGTTATTTTCCACGCTGGAAAATATTTATTTGGTGACATAGCTTATTCCTAGTCTTTGGCTTTTTAGTGCTAAGGACTAAATTGTACCCTCCTGTCTGGATGCGAGAAGCCCTAAATTCAGGGAAGCTACCATAGTTTAGTCCAGAGTGACAGGCAGTCCACGGATAAACAGAAAATCGCTTATGAGGGATGAGTAGTTTTATCTTTGGTATAGCAATATGTAGGGAGGAGAGGGCGAAGGGCTGAAGTTGGCGGCTTGGCAGCTTACGTCTATTTAGTGAATAAAACCCAGGGGGGCAGCAATGGCCAGGGTGTTCTCAGTCTGCAAACAATGCTCATCGTCTCTGTGCCATTCCCTTGTCTTGGACTGGTTTTTGCTGGGGCCTGCTCATCCTCAGGTGAGATGACCATCAGTCTATCCTAATGATGTGTGCTCTAATCCGCTTTGTTATTTAAATTTCATCATACTTCAAAATAAGCYGCTTTCCAGCTGACCAGGTTGCTTTTGAAGTTTCCCATTGGTAATGGTGGGAAATGGAGCGATGTACATATTGACATATTTCAGTCACTCTTAGGGAAAATATAAGATACTGTGATCAATGAGAAAATTTTCAGGCTTCTGGTGTATGTCACCCTGGCTAATGATTGCTAAACTCCCAGTGCTCTTAAAGATAGCCAAGAAGAGTGAATTGCTGTTGTTTTTTGTTTGTTTGGGTGGTTGGTTGGTTTTAATGCAGAAAATTGTATAAAATGAGACATACTTTGCAGGTACTGTCCAGTAAAGGACTACTTCCTCTTCCCGTGGATGCTTTGCTTCCTATATATTGTCTATCTGTAGGTGCTTATAAAATGCTGAAAGCTAGGTGGCTGTGTTTTGGAAGAGAAGTATTTTAGAACAGAGAAAATTGAGCCAAATTCTTCTGACCTTTATGGAGCTCTTGTGCTTTGTGCTGGGTTGAAGGGAATTGTAAACCCCAGGAGTATTTAGCCTACTAATTTCAACAGCTTTGTATGTGAAACAAAGATCTCAAAATATCTTATTGACCCATCAAATGCCAATTATTAATCTGTTGAATGTCTGCTGTGCCTATTGGAGGACTAGTTTGTTGGTTCTCCCCCCCGCCATAATTGTAATTTTTCACAAGTGATCTTTTTTACTGTGTGAAAAGAAAGGGTAAGCAAAACACAATGACACCTTTTTCCTATGGACTAAAGATATTGTTTGGAATAGAATGAAACAAAAAAAAGTTCAACATATACAAGAAGCATGAGCAAGAGAGCACTGTGATTGAATAATTCTAAGTTTTTTAAAAAAATAATTATTTTTAAGGAGAAAGCTAATTGGATTGGCATTCTATTTAAGCTTTAGAATTATTTTGTTCATTCAGTTTAGATACGGGGTAGCAAAATCATTGTATGCAGAAATCATTTTTATCTGCAAAAGAATTAGGAATAGCTTTGGTTGTTAAGTTAAATTTTAATAATATTTTCCCCATCTTTAAGTAATATTGCAGTCTTTAATAGCATCTTTCATCTAGTAATCACAGAGCATTATATAAGCCTTAAAAAGGTAAGGAAGAATCATTACAGATTGGTAAACTGAGACATAAGGAATCTAAATGACTTGCTTGGGGTAGCACAGTGATATAGTGGCAGTACAGAGAGCGTAAGCCAGCAGCTTTGACTCACCGGTCTTGTTGTATCCAGCAAATCACTTTTAAAGGCCTTGGAAGGGATTCAGAGAAAGCAGAATCCTCTTGAGGTGTGTTCTGGTTTTCCTGATTGAAAGGGCTGTGATGATGCAGACTTTGAACCTTACTGTCTGTCTTCATCTTTTGAGTTTACTTACATTTTCTCATACAGTTCCTTTACAAATGGAAAATATAGCCAAGCAGTGGATTGTTGTTCCTACAGAAACAGTCCAGGAAGCTTTGTCACTGTGCAGAGAGGTTAGAAAATATGTCCACTGTTACATCTGTTTGTTTTCTGTTAGATGTCTAGGGAAAGGTCTGCCTATGTAGGGAAGCATCCAAGAAGAGTGCTGTCTTCCAGGCCTTCATTGGCCAGATGGGAGCTAGACAATAGTCATGGCTGGATTCTGCAAGACCAGCAAATGCCCTACAAACTCAGGAAGAAAATTATGACTTGAGCTCCCCTGGCTGTAGCCTTTATAAAATAGACGAGGTTTCTGTGTTGCCAGTTCAACATTCATCTTTTATTCACTTTTCTGTTTCACCTGGCTATGGACGAGAAATACAGCTTACCTCACTGAGGAAGCCAACCGAAGGCAGAAGAGTTGCTGTGGCTTTTATGTAATTCTTTTTATTTTATTTGCCCTATGTCTCTGTTTTCTCTTCAACTGTGATGATTGCCTTTTCCTTAATATGAGATTTGCTGTTCAGTCAGTTCCAACATCCCATCAACAGGCCGATAAGTTGGTGGCATCCTCTCATCATTACTATAATTGGCCAGTAAGAACCTTCCAGCTCTCAAAAACTACTCCTTTGTACAGTAGGGTGTAAAGAGAACAGTGTTCTACTAGTGTGAGCTGTAAACTGATATTTGCACAATTTATTTGTATTTACTTTGCCTTATTTTATCCTCTCAATCAGGAGCTAAGGGAATTGTATAGCAATTGGGCTCTAAGTGAGATGAATCTAGCAGCTGCAAATCTCTGCATTCAGAGCGAAATGGATAGTGTATGTTCACAATTACTTAAATAACACATGCTTTAATGCAGGACTGTGTGTCGTACTCATTTTTTTAATATAAATTATGCACTACGATAGGAAAAGTCAACGTATCGGTGTTAATGGGGAATCTTTCCAAGACCTTACTTTCAAGTGGATGAAAGAGTACAAATTTGGGATAGCCAAAGGTGAATACAAACAAATTGGCTAGTCCATTAGCATAGCTGTCCAGCTGCATCCTAGGCTCTGAGGCCACTCCAAAACCACAAGCCCAACCGCCTCAGAAGCCTGCCAAGGAGCCAGCTGCTGCTAATAAAGCAGACTCTACAACTTGGCATCTGGGACCTGTGATTCCCATCCAAAAGGAATTGTATGTGAAAAATATTTGAAATTTGTCTTTTTAAGTAGTGTTTTGCTTTGGAAGAAAAATGCTTTAGACTAAACTTGCAACAAGTGAAAAACTACATAAGAGTACTGTGGTTGCCATGGGAAGATAAATACTGTTCTTGTGTAAGGAGGTTGGATGTTGGAAGGAGGAGTGGTGTTCATWTAGTAACCAAGAGGCTTCTGGTTTAGCATTTCTGGGTTATTGAGTAAGAAAGACCAAGGTATCTCATTATTCATGCTTAGCTGTGTGCACTTGCATGGGACACTTTGTTTCAGAGAGCTCAACGGTAGGGTTTAAKCACAACGGTGCATTCGTGAGACTGGATAAGAATTAAGCACATTAATTTCTCACTTTTAAATAACGAAAAAGGAGAAATTTCATTCATTTTTCAAAGATGAAAACAAATCCTATTAGCCAGCCATGCTAAATTAATAAGCTGCTTGGAATGATCTACAAACCAGTTCATTCCCCCCACACTCCCCATTGAATAATGAAGCATGAGAATTGAAGAATGAGTTGGTTGCATTGGTTATTTGAAAAATTAATGGCAAAGCCAGCTCTGAATTCCAGCTCCCTTTTGAAGTAAAACATGTAGATTTTGCCTAATACTTTTTCTAGCGCTGCAGGTCCTGTGCTTGGCTGTGTTGGCAAAACGTCTTTCCCAGATTTCTACAGCTGGTGTCAGGGTGTTTTGAGTCATTCTGGAAAGTGGTGCTCCTCATGGCTCTCATGGCAGAGAAGTTAAGTGCTTTGCCCCCAGCCACGGAGGGGGCCGACGTCAGAACAAGGCCCAAATTTCCTGCCGTCAGGTGCGCACGCAGCTCCCCAGGCAATGTCCCTCTTCGGCATCGTCCGGGATCTTGTAGCAAGTGGTCCATATCTGGGATCATCATCAGGTTGCCATTCATTTCTTTCACTCAGATTAACGAACCAGACCCTTTGCTCATTTGGAGGCAAAATGCATACTTCTGCCATCAGTCATACACTCATTGGCTCAGGAAACAAGAATTCAAAGCTTTCTTCTGACCTGGAGCTTTTAGTCTGGCAACCGGCCAGAATATGTCATCAGCCYTAGTACAGGCAATTTTGTAATCTTTCTGCAGACAGTATTCTGGGGTATTGGATATGCATGGAAATTACTGTGGGCTGCAGTGGCTGAGATTTATTAGTGAAGAGGGTTTGGAGCATATCAGTGCTTGCTGGTCTGAGAAGATCAGCATCCTCCAAAGTGGAGTGCGGCTGCCTCTCTGCCCACCCTTAAAGCACCTCTGTGGATGCTACTGTGAACCTGGGCATCTATGTGTGCGCCTATTGTCTGAACAGCTCTTGCTTGAGAGACCACCTATCCCATGGCCTAATTCTCTGGGTGTACCGAGGACTTTTTTTTTTTATAGCTGTGGCCTTAAAATCAGTGTAAATGTAATTCATGTTCACTTCTAGGTCCCCTTTCGGCTGGCCAAGAGGGATAAAATGTCTTAAGCTTAAATTAGAATTAGGCCTCCAGTGCTTTCCTCTGTGTGAGAATAAAGATCTTATAATAGAATGAAAATTGTTCTTTGTATTTCAAAGGTATATTTCCACTTGGTTTTTTTCTTGCTTATTAGGTTGGTGTGAGAATAGGCCATTTACTCATTATCCCCTGCTAAGACATATATAATAATGACAATTAATAATTAAAGTGCATAGCACTTTATTGGCTTACAGAAAATTCTGTCCTAGCCTTACATCATTTACATGCATTCAGTGTGTATGGTAAACTTGGAGGTGTGGGGTAAAGCGGTAAGAATGTTACCTTGACCTTTTTTTAGTTTGTTGGGTTTTTTTGTTTGTTTTTTTTTGTTTTGTTTTGTTTTGGTTTTTTTTGTTTTTTTTTGTTTGTTTGTTTGTTTTTGTTTAATTTTACATTACCAATGCTCAAAATGTGCAAGATTACCATGGGTTATTTCCTGAGCTCTTGGTATACTAAAGCCAAACATGTGCTACACACAGTCACATCTACCTCTGCTATGGCCCTGGAGTGCCCAGAGATTTAAATCTGCTTTCAGCCAGCATGTTTTAAGATGCACGTGTCCATGTATTTGTTGGAGGTTACYGTTGTTTGCAGTTTTACCCAGCTGTGTCATGGCTGTGGCGTKGAGCTGATTTCCAGGACGTGCCCATGGCACTGGGGCTCAGTTGAGGCCGTTCCCCATGCTGGTGCTCGGGGCTGCTGCTTCAGCTCTCTTATTTCTGGGAATGACATTGAAGCTTGGGTGGGTGGGGATTACCCAGTGATAAAATGTGTGTGCAGAGAAATATGATCTGTACGCATTAAGTGCTTTTGATTGTCAGCAAAAGTATCTACACAGATAGTCGGGGAAGGAAGCTCATTGCCCTTTCTCTTTTACTGTAGATGAGACCAAATGTCATTACTTGCTAGCATGTCGATTGCACTGTCTATTAAACTGATCTTTCCTTTTAATGGGTCCTACCTGAGTCACATTACAACCAGGCTAGATTGCAGAGGAATTCTGATGTCCTGACACTTGATGGTTCCCACTCTCCTGGTTTAAATGGGAGAAACTGGGAAGAAGGAAGGAGAAGGCAGCAGGAAAGACATCGCTGCAGGTGTAGTGCTTTATGTATTTCATCAAGGCCTCTGAGCTTCACCTGTCACTGATGCTCCCCTTRTGTTCTCCAACTTCTTTTGGTTCTTCTAAGTAAAGGGACTTGTTTGAAAGAGTTTAGAGCTACTAATTTAAAAATATCCATCTACTGAGGCTCTGATTTAGTGTGTGCATAATTACAAGCACTAGAGTAGGGCCACTGAAATGAAAGGGGCAGTTGATTAGTTGATCAGAATTACTCACAGAGTTAAACATTTTCTCTGTTCAAGGCTTAAATGCAGAATGAGCATATTAGAAGTCACTAAAGTGTCATTGCTACTATAATGAAAATTGCATATGTTTTGCTTTTATTAGTCCATTAGCACATCATGGGTAACTTAGCATTGGCCCAACATTTACCTGCAGTTGTAACCGCGCATACTGCTAGCAGCATAAGCTGATCGGCTTGCAGAAACCGGATTTCCCCCCTCTCAGCAGATGGTTATGTTCCTGGAGCTCTGACTCCGGTTCCCCCGGCTGCCCAGCCGGTGCCTCGGCCCGCAGCATCCCCCAGCTCCTCCAGTCATCCCCTGCTTCTCAGCTTTTCTGCATAGGTCACAGTGGTGACAGGACACAGCCTCCTCCTTCCAACCACTCCTCCGTTCTCCTGACAAGCACTCTGTGCTGCGAATAAATATGCTGATGGTCAGAGAGCCGGGGATGGTTGCAGCAGCTTAAATTCCCTGTTGTTGCCCCAGATCAGAGGTGCTTAGCTAATTTTTATAGCATGCGTGTGTCTTCTTTCATAGCATGTATTTACCAGAGAGTTAGGGGAGGGTATTGTTTTCCCTGTGAGACTGCCTCTCTTTTTAAGTGATATTTCTCAGTTGTTGCGTGTGGTTTGTGGTTGTTCAGAAGTGGGTAAGGTTTTGAGAGCAAGACGTCCTAGCCTGATCATCTTTTCCAAACCCTGTTTCTCTGTTGTGAAAGACATCCCTAATGACAGAGTCTTTTCAGGCTGCTTTGGATTTTTTCCCCTCTCAGGCTAGCTAACTCTCTGCCACCTGACTGTGCGTGTACTGGATGCTCCTCATGTTTAGAAAAGACTTACTAGGTTTCTGGCATCAGCTCCCATACCTTTGGCTAGATACTCTTATTTTTGTCTTATTCTTAAAGCAGATTGTGTTCGACTTCTTTCTTTAATACCAGTTACTCCTGAGTATCTGTCTTTTCAGAGCTTTATTTTATGATCTGGATAAAATAGGCTCACAATCTAGCTACTTTAATTCCAGATTAAAAAATAAAGTAAAACAATGCACTTCGTAGCCATGGCTAAACCCAAAATCTCAGCCTTGTTTTGTGTTTTGAAAGGTGTTGCTACTTCAGGGGAGGGGGGTACACGTGCTGTGGAAGAGGGCAGCTGCAGGCAGGGAGGGAGGGCAGGACAAGCTATGCCCTCAGTGCATAGCTCTAGGGTTACCTGGGTAAAGCACATGAGTCTGCTGTGCTTTTGCTTTCCAGTAACAGCCTTTTTGTTTTGTTTTGTTTCCAGCAGTCCTATGCACCAGCTCCCCACCCCATGGCTCCTCCCAGCCCCAGCACAAACAGCAGCAACAACAGCAGCAACAACAGCAGCGGAGAGCAGTTGAGTAAAACCAACCTGTACATTCGAGGCCTTCCACCCGGCACCACTGACCAGGACCTTATCAAGCTGTGCCAGCCGTAAGTGCACTTAAAATACTCGGTGTCTTCGGGTAGGAAAATGTCGAAGCTAGCCTTTCAGTTTACACTTATGTATGTCCACAAAAAGATATCGGAAGCATCCTGCACTTGAAGGTTAACTGTTATTTCTTTAGTTTGAACAGCTAATTAATGCCTGTTGAAAACCTTCTGGTAATGAGTTTTGGGGGATAGAGAGGTGAGGGCCTTCACATTCATTTCTGTTTATTTTAATCTGGTTTCTTTCTTGTGTTAAAAGGAGAATTTGCCTGGCAAGAAAACCTCCTTAATGACAGATTTTATAGTTACAATGATCTGTGAATCATAACCCAGTGCACAACAAAACATGGGTGTTCCCACCTCAGTCATTTATCACATCTTTTGATTGCTGTGTCACACATTGCCAGGCTCAAAGATTGAGAAGTATGAAACCCACTGAAGGTGGCCTTGTAGAAAACATCTAATTAACTGCAGTTCCACTGAAAACTGATGATGTAGAAAGTAGCACCTTCTACCTCCCTGTTTATCTTGAGTCATGTTTGCAGATTGTACTGATAAATATCAGTTTTATTGTGTTTTATTCCTGTTGAAACTGGAGAGGCAGCAGAAGGGAGCTCTTTGCTCCTCATGCATCATCCACAGAACTGTTTCCTAAAATGTTGCACCCTGTTACCCCTCCTCACTCGACTGAATGTAGTGACTAATATGAGTAGAAAGGAGAACCTGATTGGATTTCCAAAGTCTTGATTACTATTGATGACATGTGGAGGGGAATAATCCAGTTTGAAATTCCAACCAGAGATCACCTGGGTGGAATTTAGGATAACACATTTTTTGAGTTGAAATAAGAACATAGAGAGATTTGAAAAATAAAAATCCACCCCTGTGATTATACAGAACTGCAGTGCTTTCTGTATAAGAATAGTCTATTCCAAAAAACAACAGCATCTCTGATATTTTTCATCACAAATCAGCCTTTCAAATAGGGATCAATAAATCAAGTTTGGTAAAGTAAGGAACAGTCTAGGGCTGATCTGCTGACTTGAATCCAAATGGCTGTTGTTTTGAAGCTTGCAATAGGGGTAACAATTTAGTGGGATGTTACTATTTTGTCATTCTGCGTTTCCTGATTTTGACCAAAAATGCTGAAAAACTTCCCTAAGTGTGTTTTATGTGGACGTGGCTGGCCAGGCCTGGAACTAGCAGTCTTACTGAAGTGTTATCTGAACTTTAGCAAAATTACGTGAGCTTGAAACTCTTCCTTGTGACTTTCTCCTACTAAAGCCGCTACAGGTAGAACTGGTTCACTGTTCACAGGACTATAGCATGCTGGTGATTTTTCATATTTCATGCAAGCTGAATTGCGAATGTACCTGTCTGACATTTGTACAAGATACATTCATTGACGCTTCCTGCTTGTGACAGTCACAGATAATCCCAGTTCAAGGGCCAGATCCTCGGTAGGTATAAATTGACTATAGTCTGCTGACGTTCAAAAAGCGATTTTGCTATACATCTTCTTGCAGTCTGACCCTTTCCAAGTTCAGTCAAATGCTTTCAGCTGGGCAGCTGATCGGGAATGAACTATTCCTAGAGGAGCCTCATGGCTTTGGCACTTAGTGCTGCAGTCATGGTGTGAGGCACAAGTTGGCTGTGGTACGAGCAGTGTTACTTGAATCATGAAGTTCAGAGAGCACATCCCTACCCCTTGTCTGCGTATGGGAAGTGCACATCAAGTCTCTGAGAGCTTCCTTTCGGCACTGTGGCAAAATTTTTAATGTGCTCCACTAAACTTAATCTGATCTATGATTAGAGGGCTTTGTCTTCCTATCATGGAGTTCCTGTGTGAACAGATGCTCTTTAAGAAAAATGCTGACATTCATTTTGCTGATTTTCTATCCTCTGGCTGAATGGAAGTGAGGGGAAACCAGACAGTTGGTCTGTCTTTTTTCAGAATATTAAAAGTATTTATCAAAGCAAAAGGGAAAGACGATACAGGGAAACTTAAACATCTGAAAATACAATAATTTGTCATGGCAGCATGTAGATTTTTAAAGTAATATATATTTCAAGACATTTTCTTTACCTTTGCAGATGGTTACATTGTAGAGGTGGATAAAGGTCCAAATCCCTTCTCTTTTTGTCCCCCCCCCCCCCTCCATGCAGTATGTATAGGAGCAATCTGCTGCTATGTGAGCAAGACATACATTTGTCTCTTCAGAAATGGTCGTCTTCTATAGAACGCTCTCTCAGCTTACATGGCTGGGGTCTCATCACGTGCTAAAGACTTCATGTGAACAGGTATTCACAAAACAGCAGAAGGTGCTGGCTCTTAGGCTTCCTGCATGGAAGTATTAGTGTAATTTGCTACAAGATGTGAGGTGAAAACCTGAATTCCAATCCATAAACCATATTACTATTTTGCAGTACAAGATTTTTGGAGAGGTGCATTTAAGGGAGGTATTCACCAAAGCTAGCTTATGCCCAGGACACTGGTTCCCCTAGGCTAGCTGCCAGTGCCTAAAATGAGCCTTTCTGAACCCATTTCCTCTGCTCTAGCATGTGACAAGGCTGCCAGCAGTACAACTGTCACTTGTAATGTCTGACATTTGGCAGGTCTGAGGAATAATGTTCTAAAACCACAGTATTTCTCTCTCAGAAGTACAGGGAATGCTGGAAATGCTTATGGCTATGTACATTTATCATAGCCCATCCCATTTCCAGGTTTATTCCAGCAAGGAGGCCACCCTCTAAGTGATGTGTAACATTTTTTATTTAATTGCATTTTGCCAGGTGGGTTATGGAAGAGAAACCCTTTAATCAGAATTGTTTGTTAAAGTATGGGGCTGTTTTGGTGATACCTGCCTGCTTTTCTGTATTTCTGCTGTGTATTTTTGGGTGGTGTGTATCGCACACTAAACAGAAAACAGCAGACTGGAGTACCATTGATGCTTGAAGTGCGGAGTCCATTACATGTGATGTCAGACGTTTCTGACAAATGTTCCGACACTATCAAACCTTTTATCAATTTAAGAGTAACCTTGTCGGAGTAATCTGTCAAACTGTTCATATAACTAAAGGAAAACAAGTCATCATAGGCTGTACAGTAGCTGAGTAAATAAAAAGAAAATTGCTACTGGAAGATTTTCTTTTTGTGTGGTTCTGATCCTCGGTATTTGGTTTAACATGCGTCCAGCAAAGTTGCATCAAATTCTCTTTTGCGGCAGGGAGCTGTTAGGTTGCAGTGTATCTTTTGGGACTTTATACAATGACTCTGTCAAAGGTTACACGGAAAAAGAGTGAATAGGAATATTTAGCAAGCAAGAATCTGTTGTTCTTTTACATATGTATCTTCTTCTGGATTTTCATAAACACTGAGTAAAGGAACTTCCAAAAATGGACCTTGGCCTCTCTTAATGTTTCTTGATGTTTTTAAAAAAGAGGCTTTATACCCATCTGTGATCACATTGATAATCAGAACTTATTAGTCTAAAATTTTGATTTTTAAATATTTCATGAAAATAATAGTAAATATCACATCATTAGCATTTATTTCTCTGAGGTACACAGTCTCTGCTGGTGCAGTGGTACATACCATTATACATGTATCTTTCTTCCCAGTCAAAACATGCTTTTCATCAAAAGGAAAGATAATCAACCTTAAGATGTAAAATTACAGATTATAGACAGAAAAATGTGCATGGTGTGTCACTGTACAAGCAAAATATAAATCATTATCTTTGAAATATTCATGATTTGTTACTCTAATTTTCATGCATAGTGTTATATTTCATCCAGAAGAATTCTGAAATTCTCTTAAAAACATACACAGATGGCTTAGTCCCCTGTTGGTACTGGACGCATCCCATTCTTACTAACTACATCCCGGTGGAGAAAGATTGAAGGAAATCTCGCGCACAAATTAAACATTTGAGCTTTATTACTTTGAAACATTTTTCATTTAAAAAACTCAGTCTGTCTCTCAGGATTTTGGTCTTTCTGTCTGTCTTTTCTTATGTGTTTGCACTGAAGAAGACTTAGGCCCAAAACTTTTTTAAAAGATAAAATAAGTTTTGGAGAAGAGAAAGGGAATTTGGGAAAAGAGGTATAAAATATCTCTTCCCCCCTGCCCCCGATAATTTTGAAAAGAAAAGTTGGCTTTAAAAAAACAACATTTGACTAAAAAGAAAAGCCTTGTGCATTGCACAGTTAAGACATTGGCATGTATTCAAAAGATAATCCCTGTCCATCTTGATGCAGTCATGAATTTTTCGTGCCCAGTCTATAGTCTGAAAGAAAGCTATTTCAAACTTCTGCTGTCTGATAGTTTAAATTTACTTATGTTTTTGTCCTGATTTAGTCCTCCCCCCTTGCGCCTATAATGTACCTTCAGAAATCTTTTATTTCCATCTGCTTTGTTCTTCTTGTTTGGATTAGCTATCTCATCACCCTTCAACAGGTTTTGACTTCTTTGTGGTCCAGGGTAAAACTAAAGGACTTAATTAAAATAACAGCAGTAAAAATATCTAAACCTAAAGAGCAGCAAGTCTGTATGCTGCTCAGGCTGACTCTTGTGGAAGATGAGCCAGAATCTCCCAGATAAATGGTTTTTCAGGTATGGGAAATCCCTACTGAATCGTGATTGTCATGAGTCTTGCTTTCTCTAAATAGTTTATAGATCCATATTTTGTGCAGATTACTCAAGGGTTTGGGTTTGTTTTGGGGTTTTTTTGGGGTGGTGTTTTTTTTTCTGGTGGGGGTGGATGTTGTTTTTTGTGTTTTCTATTTTTCTGAAGGTATCCTGATGTCTCCTTGACAAGTCATCAAGTGTGAGATTTTGGCCTCTCATTCCATTCTGAACGTCCTTGGTTTTGTCCCTGTGGAACGTCTGAATAAATATTCAGGCTGCCACTGTTTGGATTCTACTAAAGGGCTAGCCCCAAGGATAATGTAACTGAGGTTATTAATTGAAAATACACACATTACATTACTTAAATCCTAGACTATTTTTGAAATGAACTGTGTGCATTCCTTTTGCCCCCACAGAAAACTGCTGAGTTCATTGAGGTTTCAGAGGGGTTCAAGGTGCCTTTCAGGACAGGGTCTCTTGTTAATAGCTGCAACAAGTACAACATTTCCAATTAGACCGAGCTTTATAGCAAGTTCATGATGGCCATTTCTGCCATGTGTTAAGGCAGCAAGAGGTTGACATTCCTGGCTATTTTTATTTTCCTTTTCTTTTGTGAAAATAACAGGAAGTCCATATTATATGAGAACTGATGAAATGAAGATGTGGGGAAAGTAAGTTCCCTTCCTTTCCTTTTTTTCTTGCATTAATGTTATTTAAAAATAATTACTGTGAACTATAAATAAAATAAAGGTTAACCAAAATAAAATCCACATAGTGAACTCAAAACCAAAAAGACCAAAAGAATTCCTGGAGTAAATCCTTTGTTCTAACAAYGAAGTCAGACCAAATTTGTACCCAGGATAAACTGGTGTTCTTATCCTGGCCCTGGTGAAGACAAAACCCAAACTGAGACTTACGTAGCAGTAGAGTGTTAGCCTGTGTCTGCTCCTGTACTTTTAAGAAGTAATCTTTGGAGACGTAAAGGAATTTACTGCGTTCTGTAACCTTGTGTATGTTAAAGCAACGTGCACTGTGGCTTCAGTATTAATTCAAACAGAACCACATAATCTACGTCTCTCCTGTAATTAATATCAGCTGACACCGTTGCTCTGTGATATAGTAGAGACTGAAAGGGCATGAAGGTGAGAGCACTCATTCAGTGGGATTAGCTCATATAGGAACCATGTGGCATCATATAGAATAGTTCCTGCTTAAATCTTCATGGATATTTTGGTTCGGTGTATCCTGGTAATATGAGAACTGTGAATGGCTCTGAAATCTGCTGAAGAGATCAGTCTTCATGGGAACCAAAGAAATGCCCACACTTGAGGGGAAAGAAAAAACCTCCAAAAAACCCCAGATTTGCTTTGTTATTCCAAGTAAAATTGGGAAAGCAAAGTCCCAAGAAGGGGGTGTACTGTTGGGCCAAGCACAGCAAAGGTGTCCTGCTGGACTAAATATGCTGATTCAGAGCAATGAAGGAACTACATGAGTTTGTTGTTCTTATTTGTTAATGTGTGTGTTCAGACCAGGGAAAAACACACTGATGGGTCAGCTTGGAGAAATCTGTATTCTTCTCAATTTCTTTGTATCACAGACTTTTCCTAGAAGTTTATTAAGAGGGGCGGGAAAGGGAAAAGAAATTAATTTCAGGTTAATACTTTTAAGTCAAAATGCCTTTGATCAGGAGCCAAATGGTGAACACTAAGGATGCATAAAAGACATAAAAGCAGAGGAACCTAATGCCGTGGACATGATTTGTTAATTCTTGCATTGAGCACATCTTCATAGTGATGGTGCTTATTAATGCTGCTAGAAACATTGTGGGGTTGCTCTCTGGGTTTGAAATGGTACAAGGCAGTGAACTTGTATTTCATCTGAGCGGTTTCTGAAATCACTTGATTTGCAGTTTTGCGCTCAGTTATATAAATATTATATCTTAGCAGTGTGTAAATATGGGCATGAATGTGCACAGGTTTTTTTCTCCTTTACCTGATATCATTAAAAAAATTACTTGTATGTTCATTCCCCATTAAAATAATCTCCAAATGTCTTTCATTGTTAAAAACAAACATTAAAGTTGCCCCAGTAGGCAATGAACCGATCCTCTTCTTACCTAGCCTCTTTCATCAGGGAAAACAAAACTCTAGGTCAGCAAATGCCCACAGCACTACAGAGAGCTCCATCTGGGATGTGAACGTTCCCATTGTCAGGAAGAAAGGCAGAAAAATAATCTGCGTAAAGTAATAAATGAGCACCTGCACTCTTCTCTGTTTTGAATGTACCCGTCTTTTCATTGGAGTGTGACAGAGTGTCAGTGAGAGTTTCTCATCTCCTTTCAAGTTGGATGAACCTGATTTAATGGAAGATAGGGGAGGAGGCAGCGTTCTCAGACACTGCTGCTGAAAACATTTCTTCTGATGAATTTTAATTAAAGTCCTTGGGAAAAAAAACCCCACAACAAAACAGAGAGCTCATAACTGAAATATTGAGTCTTCTGTGTAGTGATGTGAAGGGCATGACTGTAACAGCCACTTGTTTTGCCTACTGTGCAGGAGGGGTGTTGAGTTAGAAAGAGGGCAAACACACTTAATGAGCTGCTGCTGACCTGTTCCGAGATGTGCATGTTTCCAGTCTTTCCTTGTCCTCTTTCTTTCTCCGCTTCTCCAGCGTATTTTGTGTGCAGCCAGTCAACCATGGCATCACCATCCGTCCATGAGGCTATCATCCCCTTACTGATGTAAGCATTTAAGAGTCTGAAAATGCTCATGGCCAAAAACTGTCCAAAGGACAGACAGGCTCTGCACAGTGCATGTTTGTCAGACAA
Source organism: Phoebastria nigripes (assembly GCA_035582835.1). Classification (NCBI taxonomy): domain Eukaryota; kingdom Metazoa; phylum Chordata; class Aves; order Procellariiformes; family Diomedeidae; genus Phoebastria; species Phoebastria nigripes. The sequence goes on along the minus strand of JAYKAV010001433.1, from coordinate 1,053,689 downwards.
ATGCCTGGTTTTGTAATGGGGGTGTTGCTCTGCGGAAGAGCCTTCATGACCATGGGACTCTTAGTCTGAATTTTCCAGCCCCTCAAAGCATCCTGTAAAACTCTGATGCTCAGTTTCTGCTTTCCAGTGAGGAGGCTGATTGATGCGCTGGTGGTTTGACAAAGGTTCCTTCACTGCTGTCCTTTGAGTCATGGTGTTTTTTTTTTTTAATGGGAATAGTGGCAATGAAAGTTCTGATTATGTTTGGTTCTTCTGTTTTGAAGCTCATCCATGTCTTTTAGATTTGTCTGTATTTTTGCTATTTGTTCTCCTAAATTCTGTGGTGTCAAGTTCAGTGGGTCTTTCTGATCTGTTGTCCTTTGAGAATTGATGGCAGCAGTGGGAGAGCAGAATCGATGGCTGTATTACATGTGCAGAGAGCAGAGAGGGAAGTAGGAAGTTCTCTGACTGGGATGTGGTTTATACTCCTTAGGAGTCACTGACTTTTGGGGGAGGATGGAGACACACTGTTCATGTTCTGACATTTGTGTGGCAGAAACGTTTCCGTAACCGTTCTCTAGAAGGTATGACGCAGATAATGTTTCTGATCTGTTTGAGAAATACATTGTCCTAAAGCTTTGCTGGAAGGAAACAATACCAGCTATGCTGAATAACCCACCCCTACCCCTCCCAAAACAGGAATAACCTGGGCACTGCTTCCAGCTGATGGCAAGAACCTTAGAGCATGACTGTAATTTCTATACAAGGGGAAGTGGCAGGCCAACTTTGATGGCAAAGCTATTGAATATTATCAGCACGAAAACAAAAATGTCATTGTGTTCAGCTGCTAGACTTTCCCATACCGYTCCAAACAAGCATCGACAAGAGCTCTGTGCTATGCAGCATGTGATGTCCTTCATTCCAAGTATTTGGCAACTTCCCGGAATTATTTGTGTGACAAGCGCTGCTGTTAGATTTGTGTTAAAACTAAAAAGTCTTTAATTTTTTTAAAAGATGTTTGCTAGAGAAGGAATTTCTTAGAAATTCTGCAACTACATCAGAGGTTTTACGTCTGCCTCGCTATAAAACAGAGACAGGAAAGATGGAACGTTTTCAGCCTAATTTTTAAAACATGTTGATCTGACAGAGATCTGAAAAGGTTTTCTCTTTCTTTGAACATGTATTTTCTGTGCACCCCTCATGAGCTCTAGGGAAAGTGGAGACCTCTGGATTCTGGTTCTCCTGGAAAGTACCTAGCCACAGCTCTGGGGGCAACCCCAAATAAAACAATGAAGGTAACAGCAATGTGGAAATATAGGTCCTATTCTGAAATAAGCTCTCTGCCAACAGACACCCAGCCTCATCTAAGCTTCATGGAAGCACAGCAGTCTGTTCAAATAGCAGTTATTGCAGGATCACAGCCATGTTATTGTTTCAGTGTAATACAGGTAATAAGTGCAGCACTTACGGCTATTACTGCCTGGTGATCACATAAAAAAAAAAAGCCAGACATGCTTTCCTTACTTCAGCTTCCCAGTTCAGTATTTCCATATACTCCTGGGGTTATAATCCAATTATGAAACTTCAATTATTTTCTGTAATTCACCAATTCAAGAAGAACATTAACTTTTTAGCTTCTTTATAGTAGGGAACTAGTAATTAAAAGGGATAAAATAATTCACAGATTCATAGAATTTAAGATCCAGAAAAGACCAAGGGTTGGTCTACCATTCTTTTCTGGTTGATTCAGGTCCTTAAATTTCCCTTATTTCCTCCTGGACTGAATATAGCAATTTATTTTGATGTAAAGAGTATGTTCCAGAAAAGCACACACTCTGGATCTGAAGATATGAAAGCAACAGCAAACCTCCCACTGTTGCTAACAGTTTGTTCCTATTAATCGCATTCCCTGGTCAGAATTTCTGACCGACTTCCAAATCAACTTTCTGGTGTTGATTTTTACCTGTTGGTTCTTGGTGTAATCAGATTAAGGACCTTTCGGATTCTCTCCCTCTCCCCCTGTCCTCCTCCCAGATGTATTTACGCATTACACTCAAGTCACTTTCCAGAGTTTTTTCTTTAATAATCAAAATAGATGGAGCTGTTTAAGTCTCTGATTATAAGACAGTTTTCTCCAGCCTTTGGATAATTTCATCAAGGACTGCAGGGGTCATTTAAATGTTTTTAAAACTAATTATTTGAGGTTAGAAGTAATTTCCTTTTCATGTTTATGGAGGTTGTTGTTATGTATAGTTTATGTAGCCATATCCGTTTGTATGTGTCCTTAAGTGGATGAAATGTATCACTGGAACATCCATGTTCCTAAGCAGCAGAAATGATGCTCAAAAGCTGCTGTGGTGTCCTAGCAGGAGTGTAAGGAGGTGCAATATGTGCTCGTGTGGAGATCACAGTACACTGGTACTGGCACTATGTCAGAAGCAGAAGCTCATCTCTCCACCTCTGAGGTTTTGATTACCTTTAATTGTAAATCAGATGTCTGTGCATCCTTGGCTTTGAGTAACAAAAACCCATACGATGAGCAAACTGCAGCAGCCTTGAAGCTTTATTTTAAAAAATAAGGAATTTGGATCTAAGCCATACCTAACTTAATTTTGTAGAACTTAATTTCTCTGCTCATCTTTAATGTTTCTTGTCCCCTCTGCTTTACTTAAATCAACACCAAGTTTAGGACTGTCAATGAAATGGAGTATTGCTATGAAGTTTTTTAATTACTCTACAATAATTTAGCGCAAATATTTCAATATAAAGTTTATTAAGTGCCTTATGAACTGCATAACAAATGAATTCCTATCACATATACAAACATGTAGCCAGTTCAAGGAGCTGAAGGATTCATATAGGGCAGTCTTGTGACTCTCAGAATAAAATGAACTCAAAACAATTGCTTCTAAATGGAAAGAAAAACTGATGGCTATAGTGGAACAAAATGGAATATGACCAAGTCATTGGTGGGGTTTAAATCAAAGCAGGGCAGTGTACTCATGCCATGATTTTGCTTATTGCCTCACGTAAGAATTGGACTAAAGACGTGACTGATTGCAGGTCTTACAGACATGGGAGACAGGCTATAATGATACAGCTATTAAATACTATCAGCACTTTTAGGACTTGTAGTTGTTTCATCTCTATTTGCAGCGAGTGGTAAGAAAAACCTGGCTTTGTTGTAACGTGGATTTGCAATTGTTAGTTCCTGCATTTGTTTGTTGGTTCTTACTACACGTTGATATAGAGAAACAAGAATTTCTCTTAATCACAAGACCACATCGCTTGTCCCTGCTGTGTCCCTGCCATGCTGTTCCCATGGTACGTTGGGGACATGGGGCTGCTGTTAGGTAAGCGCTAGCAGCTGAATCTCCCACTGGTGCTGGGTAAGTATAGCTCTGCCAGCCAGCATATAAGGCATTTTGTGATGAGGAAGAGGTGGGTCAGAGTGGCAAGAAGAGTGACTAGAATACGTTGCAACTCCTTGGATGATGTTGTCTATCAGTACAGTTTAGTGTGTACTGAGCCAACTACGTGGAACAGACTTAAATTCCTTGTCCTCCTCCATTCTTTTTTCCATTGCCCCCCACCCTGGTTTTCTTCCCTAATGCAATCCTCCTCTAGAGAGGGATATTTCTGCACAGTAGTCAGGCTCATCATTTGCTTAGTAGGTGCTGTTTAGCAGTGCAAGGATATTGATGAGAAAGCTTGTGTTAAATCTCCCTTCGGAGGCAGCCCTAGAATTGTTGCAACTCACGTACACATGGCATTTTAATCTCTCCGCAAAGACTCCTGAAAGGGATTTTTAAAGGACTGCACCACTAGTTAGTAGCTGTCACCAGTGTGTGAGGCACACTCTCAGTGGAGAATTTAGCAGCCCTCCATTGCACCTGGAGTCGAAATGTCGCCAAGTAAATACATCTCTATCTTTTCAGACTGCCAAGTCATGGCAGCACCACACAGGACTCGGGATGTTGAGCTCGTGAGAGGGATCTCGGCACTGTCAGCAGATTCCCAGGGCTGGGCACTTTTTTTGGCCAGGGGATGTGCTGCGGCAGGCCGTCTGGTGGGGACGTTGAGGCGAGCTCAACATGCTGAGGGCTCGTGGGATTCAGKCTGTGTGCCAGCAGTAAAGTGCTTGTTGCCTCCTAACGAGGTAGCCCTCCAGTCCTGCTATCAGGAGGTCTGCAGCTGGTCTGCTTAATGGTATTTAGTAACAGTATGTGCAGTAAAGCATGCTCTCCTATTACACAGAAGTCCACTAATGCTGGCATCAAGAGCGGCGGGTAATTCAATCACACCCACAAAAATGATATTAACATAACATTAAAGAGCTGTGTAGACTAGCAAAAGACAGGAAATTATGGAGTTCAGGCTTGAAACTTTATCCTTAACTCACCCATATTGTGCTGAGGTATTTGGAAATTTCCATAGAGCGTGTGATTTTATGGAACCTACAGCGGGGTGGATTGTCTGTTTGTCTGCGGAGGATTTCCTTGGCTAACATCAGCCAGCATTAGTGAGAATTATATCAAGAAATCCTGGCACAATTTACAGAAGGTAGCTGGACAATGTGAGCTTTAAATATTAATTTCTTGGCTTGGGCAGTTCACCCATCCCGGCATTTCTGAAGTGCTGCATCAGGCATTAGCGGTGTTGACTTTTTTCAGACCAAGTTGCAGTTCAGTAGCTAAGCCCCTCTCCCAATTTCAGAACTAATTTTTAGTCTTGGTTTTTTTCTGTTCAACAGTCACTAAAAAGATTTTGTTTTGTTTTAAATTTACCTTTTGATTTAAAGACACTGCTCCTATTGATATGAGGTAAAGTCACTGGAACTAAGCTGAATTATACTGGAGGGGGGAAAAAAAAATGTCCTATACCTATCTTTGGGCCTTATTAATATTTTTTCCTCATTTTTGGTCCTGCTGAAACTAGTAATGCAACTCAGTAAGCAAGATTAGCTTCACCACATAAAAATCCTTGGTTGGAAATGGAAGAAGAAAAGGTGGTGACTACCCCGTCTTCTTCCTCGTGGCTTCCAGTCCTCCATTGTACCTCCCTGTACCAGCAGGGACAAGAGGAAGTTCTTGCAAGGACCCCAAGGGTCAAGGAGGAGCAGGGAGTCAATTTACAGTCTATCCACAAAATGTTTATAGAGAAGGCTTAAGCTGTTTTGTGAGTACAATTGTTTTATTTTACCTATTGGCATCAGAGCCAAGCAAGAGCTAAGGGAAGAATTGTCTGTCACTCCAAGGATGGGACTTCACTGCAATCAAGTGTGAGATTGCAGATCTTCCAGAGACGGTGAAGCCAGCAGGTACACTGCTTGCAAAGCAGCTAAAACAGCAAAAAAGTGCAGCACTCAGATGTTTTCTCACATCTTCAGGCAGGTTTTGCAGGCTGTGCTGAAATGCATTCTGCCCTTGGATACCCTGATACTAGTGCCCAAGTAAAACCAACATGAGCTTAAGTCCATCTGATTTAGAGTTCATTCCCATGTGGCTCTGGGAGAGAGGGAACTACATGATGGTTGTTATTTGGGAGAGATTTAAAAATTTTCATCTAGTGCAATGGAAGTAAAGAGTGACAGAAAACAGCAAGAATTATTTTACTCTCATAATAGCTTGTTTGGAGATTTTGTATGGGATTTTCTGGAGATGATGAACTCTTGGTATGGTTAAGCTCTCGGGTTGTTCTGATTTTCCCACTGTGCGCTTTCTAAGGAGCTGGGGAGGAGTGCCACTGTGTCTGTCTCAGTGGTGAACAGGATGGTCATTAATGACCATGCATGGAACAGTAGGATGGCTGTATCCTAGGGGAAATCAATTTTCTGCAGAGAGCCAGGCTTGTAAAGAGTAGAAAATTTCCACTGAAGGGGGAGAGGGGGAAGGGGAGACAAAATTGGCAGAGCAGGGATTAAAAAATACGAAGGCTTCAAAAGTGAGGGAAGACTCAAAAGGCTTTCTGTTCAAGGTGGATATTTTTTTTCCCCTGTCAAAATTGAGCAGGTCTTGAACATGCTAATCTTAGAGATGGGAGAAAGAATGGCCTTTTGGAGAAGCTCTGTGATGGGGGACATGGGGACATTGGGGAGAAGACTGCCTGGGGTTTAGACAAACGGTGATTCTTTGTTAAAGTGCGTTTTTCTTTTAGATGGAGAACAAACATGCAGAACTGAATCAGTACTGTGCATTTAACTTCCTGAAGGAGCATCTATATTGTGGATGCTTCTGGGTTTTAGAGCCATGCAGTGAAACCTGGGACTAGGTTAAAGCTAGCTGAGGTAGCTCCATGCTCTCCCGCCAAACCAGCGTGACTGTGGCGCGGACRGGTCCTTGTGTTCCTCACTGTGTGTGGGTGTAGGTGGGAATTCAGACTAGGGTCATTTTCTTCTGCGATTCTCCACTCTTACACATTTGTGTCTCTTCTCTGAATCACAGAGTTTCATTGCGGCACTGAGTGTCCCTCTCAACTTTGGGTGGCCCAGTGGCTATGAAAGTCCTCCCCCCCACTGTAATGGTTTGTTTCCCTCTCTTCTTTTCTGCTGATTTCCTGCTGCTCCAACCTTGCTGACAAGCTGGAGAAAGCATGTTTTCCCTAGGATGCTGTCATTTTACTCTCATAACAGATTTTGAAAAAAATATTTCACAGGGGAGATAAGGGAACTAAACTGTAACTGGTGTTAAATATCATCATTCAGATAACAGCTCCAATAAGAGTAAATTTGCTTAGACTTCGTAAGTATGTTTGTATGTTTATGTATCTTAAAAATGTAAGCAGACATAAATCTTTAAATCTCAAACAAGAGGATGATTCTTTTCTGACTCTGCTCAATATTAAAGGCTAAACCAGAGATAAGATAACATTCCCATAAACAGGGAAGCTTGAACAAAGGAGCTGTTGTCCTGAGAATGTGGGAATCAAAAAGAAACTAAAGTCTGAACTTAGGAAATTGTCCTACAAAATGAAATGTTGCATGTAGAGTAACATTTAATGGCTCTCAGAAATTGCAGAACTGGGGAAATCCATAGGTCTTTCTCTTGATCTCAGTGGTCTCTGGAGCAAGCCCAAAGAAAGCGAAGGGCAGAGGCATCTGGGAAATGAATAGCTGGAGGTGACCTTTTCTTTTGCTTTGGCTTCTTATTCAAGATGTTGGTCTTTTGAGAACTTCCTTTCTTGAACAGCAGAAAGGGAAAGGGTCGGAAACTCCCATGGTCTGAGTAAGTGGGAGGAAAGGGTGCAAATGCTGTTGATGTATAAGATGTTTCAGGGATGCGTAAATACATGGCCTGATACTGCAAATGCTTGGTTTATGAGAGTTGGCYATTGGGTGCATTCAGGACTGTCCAGAGTATGAATTCAGTTGTTCATAGTTGTAAATATTTGCAGACTATAGCTCTGTTTCTTGTAGAATGTGTCTTTGACTCCGTGAAGACTGACTGTGTCCTTTTTACATTGGTTTTGTGCTGTCATTGCTTCTGATGGGATGTTCAGAAAGCAGTCTGCTTGCCGCTAGAGGTGATAATTGTAAATTTTGTGTTATTAATTTTTAAACCCAGCACATTTGGCAGATTATATTTTGGCTGCTGGAATATAATTTATCCGCATAGGATATACTTGCTGTTTATGTGTCTGATAGCAGTAGTAAAGTGAGGGGTGTCAGTACTGGGGTTTTCATGAATCTTTAAATCAGCTCTTTTTATAAAGCAGGGAATAGAACACAGAGTGGATTTGTTCATTGGTTTTTTGTTGTTTGTTTGTTTGTTTGTTTTTTGTTTTTTGTTTTTTTTTTTTTTTTTTTTTTTTTTTTTTTCTTCTTTCTTTGCAAGGTTGTTTTCTGGGACCCAAAACATGCAACTGCCAATCAGTGTTTTCTCCCTAGCTGAGGATGTTCACTAATATTTGATGAAGATGTTGCCCATGGTGTTGCCAACCCTCAGAAGTTTATTGCGAGGTTCGCAATATTTGTTTCTTAAACCCTTAGATCCTGAGGCATGTGATAAGATGGGAATCTCAGCTTTCAATTTTTTAAAAACGTAGGTTTCTCTCCTTCATGGCTGTAAAGAGAGGCATGAAAATACAACCCGAGTCTATCACAAAGGCTCGAAATATATAAGCAAAATAAAAGGATATCTCCAACATATTTATTTCCTAGTTATTTTTTAATACCAGAAGTTAATTTCATAACTTTTTGGTGTATTAGTGAGCAACAGGAATTGTCAGTACTGTACTTCTTGGCCCATTACAGGAAGAATTGTGGGTTTATCCCAGTGAATCACAGTTCTCTCTCTCTCAAAGTATGCCCAATACTCAGAATGAGGTCTCAGTTTTTCCATGTATATCTTTATATGGTTTGAGGATTGTGTCTTATTTGATTAGTTTACTTGAAGGCACCTGAAGCCAGTAATATAAAAAAGTCTTTTCTTAAGGGCTCCCAAGCAATGGAAGCTAATTTGCTTCCAAATCCAGTGTTACTGATCAGATTTCAAGATGCGCTCACTGTGTTTTTCAGTGAGCCTTTTGTTCCTGGGGTAAAATTTCTCAGCAGAAACATAAAATATTTAAAATCTTGCTCCTTCCTCCAGGAAGATCTGCCCATGTATATTTCAGAAAGGACAGGCTACATAGCACATCTTTTTTCATAGCTCTCCATCCAGGGTTCTGCCTGGCAGGACCAACCACGTGTCCTTTTAAGGACAGAAGACACTAAGTATAGAAAGAGTGTATTTATTTAGTGGATCCCATGGCTTATCTAACCCCTTCCTGGTCCACGTTGTCTGTTTCTGGGTGCAAGCTGAACCACAGCAGAGCACAGCAATTGCCAATGTTGGCTTTTCTTCTGTAGGAGACTCACGGCCAAGGTGTCCAGTGAGAGCAGCTGGCACAAAGCCTGAGTGAGGAGTTTTTGGTTGACTAAGATTTTGTTTGTCTTAGGCTCAGAAGTGCTGACTGATGAGCAGAGAGCTACAAGATGTGCTAATTATGCCGTATTCCCTGCCCCTTGATGTTATCTTAAAGTTAACACTCAAAGACAGAAAATAATGAGGCAGTTGCTCCGTTGGTGTAAATTGAGGCAGCCCATTGGACCCAGAAGGAGGGCACCATGTTTCTGGAAACCAAGAGCCTGATCCAAAGTGCAGTTTGCACTCCCTCTCCAAAGATATTTACCAGGCTGACACAGCGAGGCTAATACGTTCAATTATGTCCATCTTTCTTTGGACAATAAAGAATGAAGAATTATTTATATAATAGACTCTAAACTAAGTATCTTTTTAAACCTGTAAATGTGTTTTTGTAACAGGTGACTTCCTTTAATGTTGTATTTACTTGCAGGTTTTTAAAGCATTTTGAAAACGTAAAAAAATTAACACACGATTTATAAATTATGTATCTATATTGCATGCTGGGCAGCTTCACCTAGTTTGAATTTTATTGTTGACAAAGCTATCACTTAAGAGAAGGTTTTGGAGAATACCTGCTTTGGGACCCTGGCCTGGGAGTTGTGGTGAGTTACCAGCAGGAACAGATTTGTCCTCCTAAAACTAATTACTGTGGTAGTTATAGGCCTTGCACTGAGGAAAGTAAAGCACTTGCTGAGTGGAAACATGCACTTGTGCGTCATGTATAAGTCTGTTCACTGTATCGGGGCCGCAGGGAGGACTTTCCACACCGAACAAGCACATTAATTTATGAGCCTACAAACATGCTTTAACCTTGAGAAACGTGGGTTGTCCTGCTTAAGTTCACGTGGGCTTCTTACATGCCTGAAGTTGTACATGTGCATGAGTATTTAAAAATATTGTGGACAAATAGTGTATCGAATCCATTTCCACACCCTTTCTTGAGGCTGTCTTTATGTTACAGAGTTGCCCGAATAAACGGACTAAAAAAAATCTTTGCTTTTAAAAATATACTTGGTGGAGTTAAATAAAATTCAAAGGAACTCAAAACCAGAGGTATTCTGTCCCAGTCCTGGGCAAGCAGCATGAACTTTTGTCCATGTAATTATAAAAATCCAAACCCATGCTCTTGTTGGTTCTCCTTGAAAATTTCAGGCAGAGGAAAATGTGCTCCTCTGCACCACTTTTGTCAAAGTTCGGCCTTTGGAGAATGAATACAACTGTGACATTCCAGCCCTGGAAATGAAAGGATTAAAAGAAATATATTGAAGAAAAAGAAGCAATTCTGTGATGTAGTTCCTGAAATACATATTTTGCAATGTAAAAATCCTAAGAAACAGTTCCTCTCAAAACTATGTTGTTTCCAAAGACATCCCACGTACCTGGATTTTTCTAATTTGTAAATAGTGAAATGGGAGCTCTGTGAACTCAAGAAGTCTCACTCACACATTTGATTCAAATGGCCTCTGTGTGAACTCTATAAAATGCTTTAGCTTTAAATTATCAGTTTGAGTTCACCGTCCCTGGTGGTAGCTGGAGTTCTTGCTTTTTTCTTTAATTCCTTTTCTTTTTAATTCCTTTTCTTTTCTTGGCTATTATTGGAGATTGAGACATATATATGTGTATATATATATTTTACAATATGTTGCAGTCATTGAATTCTTTTAAGAATAAATTGTTTTAGTGAAATGTCAGAAAATCTGCACAAACTGAATGCTCAGAGTTCCCTTGAATAATGAGGCTATTGTTAAATGATTGAATACTTTAGAGATTAATATCATGGTATGCTGGCATGCTGGTTCATACCAACTGTAATTTAACAATGAATCCTCCGTATTGAGAATGTGAATGAGAAATCGGATACAAGACAGCACAGCATGCAAGAACATACAAAGTAAATAAATTCTACACAGAGGAATGATATGTTGGGGGGGGTTATTTCCACAATATCTGAGATAATTGAATTGTTGGATAGAGGATATTCTTCAAGTTTGAAGATCTGCTTAATTTTTTCTTCCAATGCCAATAAGCAATGTCTTTATAGTAGAAAAGAGGTTTTGGATTTTTTTTTTTTTTTCTTTTTTCCCCCCGTTCTTTGAAAATTAGAGTATGTCTGGCATTATCATTGTGACAGGCTACAATAAACCACATCTCATTCTATGAAGGGTTTCAGATCCCTAAGCTGTCTTCCCAATAATGCATCCTATCATTATACAGAAAATTTAGCGGCACTGCTGAGTGTCTGCAAACAAAAGTTGCATTTTATTTTTTTAAGACATCTGAATTCTTGCAAATATGGAATAATTAGTAGTTGAAGATTTAATGATGGCCCAGAATAAGGACTGAAGTGTTCTGCATGAAATCATAGTTATTAATTTGTGCATGAATTTTGTTTTCCATACTTAATTTAGCAACTGTAGAATATTTTGCTAATTAATTATTAACACTGGTTATTTGTCATGGCAGAACTGTGAGGGAAAAACATAGCTTTCTATCAAAGCAAAAATATAAATGTCAGAGTTTTAATTTAAATATGATATACAATAATGTAATCATGTTTTTAATAGTCTTAAATAGCTTCAATATTCAAATATACAGATATAATATGAATATAATATATAGCACTAATTCAGAATAAACAGCGTTTAGAGTAAAAAACTGCAGCTAAGTGTCAAGTGTCTTACTTGCAACAAACTGGGGAAAACACTCCAAAATGTCAGGCTTTTATGGGGAGTGCCACTTCAGTAAGTGGCATTTTATTCTGTCTTGGGTATCAAGAGTGTGACAAATCTGTAGCCTTATTAGTGCTGTGAATAGGATTTGAGCTTGTACCTACTGAAAGCAATGAAAAAACTGCCTTTGATTTCTGTAAGTGTTGGATCAAGCCACTTAATTTCATTTACATGCAGACAAAAAAATCTTTTTTTTTATTTTGGCAAGGAAAGGAATAAGGCTACAGGAAAAGTTACCTTTGAGCTACTAAAGTGATATACTTCTTACAGGTCTGAAGGTTCAAGTTCTTTCTATTTCCAGAAATTTAGTATCTGTTGAAATTTCATTTACTTCAACTTCTGTTTTACCCGGCTTAATTTCCCAAGTTCTGAAAACAATTACAATAAGCCTCCAGAGTCTGTACACTTTCATATGGGACTATTTTTCCAGAGGTGAATGTGCGTATAATGTTTAAGTATATGAATGCAGATTAGTTTGAATAGGAAATATGACTCTCTCTTCCTTGGTAAATATCTGCATTGTCTTGTAAATACATTTCTAACTTGAATGTGAGACGCCTCTATCGTTTTAGTGAAGGTTAAGGTGAGATGCATTCCTGTGCTTTAATAGCAGTAGATTTTAGGGACACTGGAAAGGAAAGCTAGCATTTTAACAGCGGAGAGATTTTTTTTTTTTTTTTTTTTTTTTTTTGTAGGTGTTTCTACACACATTTTAAGAGGTTTATTTACAGTATTCTCTGCCCGAGGTGGTTGAAATTTTACAAGAAGAAAACTTCACTAAAACTACCAAGTTTTCCATATGCTTCAATAAAAGAGCACCGAAGGATCCAATACAGCTGCTCTAGGGCTGTATTAGAGCCCCGTGGTGTGAGCTAAATGGTGCTTGCATCCTCTCCTGAAAAGCAGGATTTCTGAATATGATCTGTAAATGCAGTGTAAATTAAATGGCATGATCCATAATCTGAAATAGCCTTTTAGGTTCTTTCCTCCTAACATGGAGCTGTTACTCAAGAGAATGGTATGATCTTGGGTTTTGTTTGTCTAAAGCAATAATAGGGTTCATAGACATGTGCATATAGTTATTTTATAGTTTTTGTAGCTTTTTTTCTCTCATACTTCTAAAAAATATATTTTCAGTGGACATGGGGTGATGGTGAATAATAGGCCCATGTATGAGTCAAATCACTACACCCTTAGTAAATATCTGCACCAGAAGATACTATTGAATATGCATACATTCTTTCAGCGGTTTATCAGCTTACATTCTCGTGAAAATTTGCTTCTCATAGATGCTACAGTATTCGTTACTGTCTACTTAAAACTGGGCTCCTAACTGCATTGTTAGGAACAGAAATACATGATCTAAGTTTCAAAATTGCTGAGCAACACCTGCCCTTACAGAATTCAGTACTAATGACTCAGGAGCCCTTCTGAAAGTCCTGGTTTAGATGTACAACCAAAGGATTTAAGAGGCCCCCCTCCCTTTTTCTGTGGTGTTTTTGAAACTCTTGGACAAGTTGTTACTGTAAATTGCTGTACTAACTTGCATTATATTTAGTGAAGGAATGATTTTTTTAAACTTGACAGCCAGACTGAAGTAAGTAGAGAAGACAGAGCAGCTGAATGTTAAACTCTTACAGAAGTACGGTCTTGTTAATTCAGTACACTGTAGGTTCCCTGCAACTACCTCCTTCTGCTTGTTCCCCAAGCCACGCGCTGGTCTGTGAAAATAAAAGGTGCTCTGAATGGCATGAATTTTGTTGTTGTATTTTTATGTGAATAAAACAGTTTAGCCTTAACTTTTCCTTTTTTAATTAAAAATAATATACAGAGAAACAACAACAAAGCAGCTCAATCTTTGGTAATGGATAGAATAGCAATGTGTTGTATTGTTGAGAAAAAATACAAACATTGAAAATGTCATGCAGTAAATGAAGTGCCCATAAATGATCATGCAAATCGGAACTTTCTTTCTGAGTGAATTTCCCTTTTGTGTGTATTTGGATGTCTTAGGTTCATGTGGCAGTGTATTATAGGAATAACATCTATACAAGAAACCCAGCAGCATTTCCTTCTGTACTTTATGCTTTCATAATATGGGCTTTTTTTTTCCTCCCGAAATCCATGATTTTCCTAATAGAGTCTGCTTTAAACAAAATAAACCCAGTTATGCTCTTTATATATTAATTCACAAGAGTGAAAGAGCCTCAGAGTTGCTTATCTAAATCCAATTACTGCTGGTCAAATTCATCCCAGTACAAAAGTTCCCGAGATAAAAGCATATATTACCTAAATGCCCAGAAATGCAGACTGTTTTCAGTTGGGTGAATTGTGCTCTGAGCAATGCGTGAGGCCTTGAGTGAACCCTAACGCTGGGGATATAATTATTAAGCTCTCAACTTGGAAATTACATGGTAACTCCATTGGTTTAACTAAGCAAGGAAGAATTCTGTACACCGGTTACTTGGGTTTAAATCCCAAGTTTCACATTTATTTAAAACATACAAGCAGTAACTGGAATTGGGCAAAAGCTATGTTTTGTACAAACAACACCTACCTGCACCTACCACCTTGTAGATGAGGATGGCAGTGTGCATGTAGCACTGAGTCGGGCGAGTGGTGAGAGACTTGGCCTGGCCGGTCTGACGGCTGTTTTGCATTACAGGACTAGCCATGGCCAGCCCGAAGGCTGGCTTGAAGGACAGAATAAGACATAACTATCCCAGAGGCTTTTGTTTTCTGTAATGCCATGGAAAAGCTGAAAAATTTGAGTGGCCCCAACCAGACTGGTCTCCCAGGAAATCCCTTCTTTGACTCAGCGGCTCTTGTTGGTGGCTGTCCCTCAGCAGGCTTCCCACCTTGGCATATTGCCTGCCAGCAGAGGGTGGGTGGTGACTGGTTCCTCTGCCTTGAGCTAGTCCCTGGCTGAATCTCACTTCCCTCCTAACCCTGGTTGCCCACTTGCCTTCCCCTGCGCCCCCGGCTTCCCTCAGGCAGGAGCAGAAATTGCTTGAATCCTTTGTGTGCCGTGAGATGGCAAATTCCTGTCAGTTTGAGATCGGTGTGGGCTGTGGGAAAGGTTCCTGCATCTTGCAAGTGGTATCACTTGCAGCTGAAGTGCTTCCTTCAGGAACTATCTCCATTTTAACAGCAGTTATCAAATAACTTCCCAGGAATGACCAGCTTGAGTTTTGTCTGCAGTGTAAGTGCTGATCGACCGCCTGCCTGCAAGCTCTTGAAATGATCTATTGATACTGCAACTTTGATGTATGTTAAGGATTTATTCTGCATTGCTTGCATTTTTCCAGAGTCTGCTGAGTAGTCAGAAAATGTGGGGTGCAGTGGGATGGGGCTCTTGAGAGTGGTTTTTGACATAGCTCTGTAGCTGGGACTGAGCAGGGAGGTTGTTTCTCTGTGCACAGCACCATGGGGTCTTCCCTTAGTCCTACCCTCCCTGTGACACGGCGTGTGTTACCGCCGTTTTAAGTGAAGTGTTTTTAAGTGACCTTTGTAATTTTAGTAGTGGATATCAGATGACTTGAACAGTTTCACCCCAAACTGATGCACACAAGAGAAGGTAAAAATGTTTATGTTTGTAAGAAGGTATTTCCGCCCCCAAATGATTGTTCTCTTGAATGTAAGAATGGCTCAGCTGGGTCAGGCAGGAATTTGTTTCAGCAGCTGTGGAGGTGCCTGGTGTTAAAACAAGGACAATATGCGATGATACTACTCTGGTATCCTCTCCCAGTTTCTGGCAGTATGTGACTTCCAGGGCCACAAATCTGTCTTTGCTTTTAATTTTGTGACAGATTTTCCATCCTAGAAGTTGTCTGATAGTTTTTTGGTAGAGATGCGCTCTGTGGGGCATCGGCGCGGGCTGTGGCAATGAGTTCCACAAGTAACTCTCCATTCTGGGGAAGTACCACCTTCAGCAGTTTTTAAACCTTTATAGTTTTCTTGGCAGTCCTTATATATTATGAGAAACAGTGAAGACAACTAATCACTATCTCACTGCATGGGTCCTTCCTTAATGAGCTAAAGTCCTAGTCTGTGTAGTTGTTCCTGACATGGAAGCTCTTTCAAATATCTGACCACCTGGTTTTAAATGAAAATTATTACATGGAAAAACATTAAAAGCATAATTGAATATAAGGGATTAAAAGGATTTTTAAAAAAGCATGTAAACAATTTTATTTGTGCTTACTATGCATTTAGATAACACTTCGGGAAGAATGTAATGAAAAAGAACACGTTGTATGTCTGGAAATCTTTTGAATAGCGATTTCAGTTCAGATGTTCAGTAGACACATTCTTGAAGTAGCCCTCTCACAGATTCATTACGTCGATTCCCTTGGATACTGTGATGCAGTAGGTTATCTTTAATGATACAGTCATTATGTTGAAGGGTTGGTAATAAGGCATTGAGATGAACTCAATTCCACAATTATCTTTTTCTGTCTGGAATTTTTGATTCAAAATCCTAGAAAGAATACCTCCATGCACCGTAATTCAGAAGGAAATTAAACAGTGCTCATGTTTTCTCACGACAAGCAAACCATACCTGGTATTTTTTACATTAATGATATCAGTAGTTTGTATAACAGAGGCTGTTGAATTTTATAGTAGTTTCCATTTAAATATAAGAAAAGAAGAGGGCCAGCTCTTGTGATGCCCCTTATCCTTATTTCTGTGGGCGTTTCCATCGAAGAATACATTTTTGATACTGCTGGGTGAATCAAATCACAATTAAAGGTCACACAAACAGAAAGCCAAACAACTTTGGAGAGGAGACATAAATTGATACCGCTTTCCACACATGCAAGAAAGAAATATGACTACATTTGTAGGAACAAAATACCTTCCTGATTTCATGCAGCACACAAACTAACATTCTTCATCAGAACTGATGTTCTGATTACTGTAAAATAATTACTTGAAATATTTAGGAAAACAGTGTCCAAATTAATTCCAATTACTTTCTTGTGGTAGCGCACAAGGTTTATAGCAGTAGATTAAATCGCCTGCATATGGCTAACTGCCTATAACAGTGTTTGCTATTGTGGTGCCTCTTACCACTCTAATGTCCGTTTTTGCAAACGTGAAGGTGTGCACGTAACTTTACGTGCTGGAGGAAACCTCTTCTGAACTGAATTACTTCTGTGAGTAAAAATCTCTAGTGTAACTAAGTGTTTGCAGGATCACGGTATGTAGCAAATAACTCTGGGAAATGTGTAATAAAAGCAGTGGAACCACAAATGCCTGTCTCTGCTGGCAAGAAATGTTAACTTCTAGCTCTCACGTGACTTGGATGAAACAACATATCAATTCATTAGGAGTGGCTGGACAGAAATGGAAGCTGGGTGTTAGTTTATGTTGGCGGAAGTTTAGGTAGGGCTTGTGTTTTATTTGAGGTTGTTGTGGGTTAGCCGCTGATTTTTGTTGGATTCTTTTTCCATATATCTGTCAGAGGCCCTTTACTGTACAAGATAGGCATGTTTTTGCATGTTTTTCGTGTATTAGATTTTAAATCTAAATAAATCAAATAAATGAAGATGCACTGCACGGGCCAATTTCCTGCTGGGTAAGTTGGCCCACTGAACAACCATAAATCACACTGGCAGAGAATTTGGCTTTGCTTTCTTAAGATATGTGCTCTGATGTCTTCGAGGCCAAAGTCAACTTCAGGTATTACCATGAAGAATTATAAAGTTAAGTGGAACATAAGTGAGTATAAAGGCCCCAATTCTGGAAACACCTGAGGTTAGAAAAGCATGTGATCTCATGGTTAACATTAAATCTGTTATGTATCTGTTTGGAGTAGAGCCAGCTATGGCAAAATAGACCCACAACTACCTACCCATGTACCCGTCATGGTGGAGTGTACAATGGATTACACCTGCCTTCAGAGCACAAAATCCTGCCAGTCTACAGAGCCAGCAAGAAAAAGAGGGTGTGTGGAGGGGAGGAAGGCTTGTGTGATTTTTTTGGTTCCTAAAAGATGGCTGAATTGGGGCTCAACTTAGATTGCACAAACTGTTGATGCATTTAGGTCAGTGTGCCCTCCTTCTGACTGGTTTCAGTCTGAAATAAAATAAAGCAAAGCATATTTTTCCTCCCCAAAATGAAAGTCAAATGGAAACAAATGCTTGTGCAGGTTCTTAGGGAAAGGAAAAACAGGGAAAATGGAAAGTCTTACTTTGCATCGGTCAATAAAACAGAATAAAGAGAGATGGAGAGATAGCGGCCTTTATCTAAAGCTGAGTGGTTACATGTCACTCACGGTGTGGAAACTTCAGCTGAGAACTTTGTCAGGCACAAAGTTGCCTCAAATCTTCTTTGCTGGTACCAAAGAGTATGTTTAGCCAGGCCGTTCCCAGTCTTTCCCGTTGGTGCTGCACCCTCTTCATGAGGTATTTAAGTGTTTTCTGGGTCCCAGACTGAAACCCAAAGGTCCCTTTTTCCCTACAAGTGATGGTACCGTTCCCTCTTTGGCTCTCTGTCTTTTTTTTTTGTCTTTTTGTCTTTTTTTGGTTTTTTTCTGGTTTACTTGGTATGTTTACAGACTGGTAGGACAGAGAAGAGCATGGCCTTGAATATGTAGTACAGTGCTCTAGCTGCCTTTAGAGTCCTTTTCTGTATAGTAGGAGACATGGGTTTTCTCCTGAGGTAGAGAAGGGAATTGCAGCAAGGTCTTCCACATCCTGGTTTCTGGACTTCAAGTAGAAGTCACTAACACCAAATTTATATTGTTGTTAATAAAGATTAACTAAATAAAAATGGGTCTGCCATACATTTCAGTGGTTTATAATTGATGAACTGTTGGTTATTTTCCATGGGTGTTGCTTTGCCATTAGAAGATACAATTTCATTATAATCTCTTATAGTAATATGTCCTTCATTGATGGCAAAAGTTGCGTTCCGTGGAAAAGTCTTCCAAATGAAAGCCCAATCTATCAGAGTACCAGTAATGCGTTTTTAAAAAATCTGGGAAAGGACATTTTAGAGGAAGTTCTCTTCGGTGAAGCAGAGACCAAGACTTATCAGTGACTTGAGAAATAAAATTATTTTCCTTATTCTCCTGAAGTCTTATATTCAGCCATAAATGGCCATCTTCTGTGATCTTTCACCAGGGTTTTGTGATACTTACTATTAAGTCTGCATTTTTAGTCTTAACCTCTGTGAGGTAAAGACAGATACCTATTTTATGGTCTAGTTGCTTAATGCACCAAGTTGTAGCTGCCCAAATTCACTCTTCATCATGCTAAGTCTATCAAGTTGCGGTGCGGTGCCGTGCTATCTATGGGAGGCAACATAAGTTCAAATAAGTATTAACATTCATCTTGGAAAGAGCTAGGAGATGTATCTAAACCTCAAAGCTTCTGTTTACCTAAACAGAAGTTTAGCGTGTATATGCGCAGGCATGGATGCGCACATAAGCACAATTGTGTGTGCATGCATGTCAAAAAATGACCATACCTCCTGCATTTTTGTTAATCCTGGAGGAATCTGGTCCATCTGTATTAAAACAAACCTTGTTTGGCAGCTAAAAATGACAAAAACATTTTTAAGCAAACTAATTGATTTAACCAAACAAACCTTTTTACTAGTGCTGATGTCCTAAAATTCTTACTATAATCGGCATTTATGCTGGCAGTGCAGCACGGTGACCAGAGGTGGACAGGGTGTGTCAAATGACCAGTGCTTTTCAGGTGAACTCGAAAGGTGTTTGTTGAACTGCAGTAGCAGAAGGAACCTCTCCAGGAGTATCAGGAAAACATTTTTCAAGAGCACTAGATCTTTTCCTAGTATATATGTTATATGTGTGCAAAAATAACTGTGTACGTTATTAAAATATAATAACATGTATTTTGTTTTTTGTTTTCTCCATAGGTATGGGAAAATTGTATCCACAAAGGCAATTCTTGACAAAAACACAAATCAGTGCAAAGGTACGTGCAAAACGTCCACCCTGTGAGTTCATTGTCTGTTTGAATGATTGACTGGTGGCTTGACTGCCAAGGCTTTGGCTCCAACTGTGCAATCAGCATAATGTACGGTATATTACAAACATATTTAATAATGCCAAAGCTTTGAGTTGTGTTTCCAGTAACATTGCTCATTAATTTTTTTCATTAACAAACAAAATGAAAATCACAAATCACAACAAGTATCAAATTGCTTCGGCAGAAAAGTAAATTACCTTCTAACCACATAGTGCTGTCTGATTTGAATGATATCATCAGTGATGCAAATTGATTTCCTATATAAAAATGAGAAACCTTGGGGAAAAATTTCCCAAGCAAAACCTGGTTTAATTTTTCTATTTTTGTGAAGTCTTGGCCTACGCTATTGGAAGAAGAAAATATTCTTTGACACAAATAGATCCACAAGTTGTGATACCAAGATATAAAAATGATTTATCTTCCAGTTTTATGTTCTTAATTTGTCTGCTAATGTATGAAAACATTTTTTTAGTGAAATATAGCATGTTTTGTGTGTGTGTGTATAGCTATATTTGCCTAGATAAATATTGACTAACATGTCTAGTAGTATCTCAGGACTAGAATTGTTATCCATTTACCAGTCTGAAGAGCCATCAAGTCTATGGGGGAGAAGCTCTGCTTTAAAATGACTCTGTAACTTTACACCAGTGGTATACAGAATCCTTTTGGAGTAATAAGATCTACTAGAGTGGGTTCTTCTGATAAGAAGCACGTTCTGGACAGCTTATCTATATGAGTTCGTATAAAGAAAAAGCATTGCAGTACAGGAATGTCTCATGAGTGGCCAGATAGGGTGTGAAGAGAAGAAGCAGGGGAAGACATTTGGGGAAATTATGAGATGGGGCAAAATCCTGCCATCTGTACCGAAGATGTTCTTGCAGTTTGTAGAAGTGTGTGCCTTTACCTATAGCCTGTCACAACAGCATTCATTAGCCATTCAAGAGAAGGGTAACGCTGGAAGACTGCAGTTCTAGTCTTAGAAAACTCCACCAACCTGATTGGTCACGGGCCGTCATCAGAAGTGGCACTGCCGTGCATTTGCTTTTGCCTGGATGTGCTTTTCCTTTCCTTGGAGCACTGTTCCGGCAGACTTCTGATAACATTGCTCTGTCTGTATTTCTTTGAATATTACACCAGGAGCAAAATCTGGTTTGTTTTTTGTTTGGTTTTTTTGTTTGTTTGTTTGTTTTGATTGTATTATGAAGGAATACCCTTGTGGGAGGATGAGCTGGGCCAAGTGCAGAAAGCCCTGGCAGGGTGGCTGGGGGGGCACAGAGGTGAGTGCTGCAGTTCAAAGCCAGGAGGTGATGGACGTGCCTGACGCTGGCTGCTGCGTGGCCAGGAGATTTGAGTTTTGGAGGCAAGGTACAGTGTGGGGAGCTGTAGGGAGAGGGGGACTTGCAGCATGATGGGGCTACAAAGGGGCTGATTGGATCAAATGGGCTCTGAGCTGGTTTAACGAGGAGGAAGAGTGCTATGGTGGGATAGGAAGGGCTTTGGGGTAGGAGCACTTGGGGATGGGGCTCTGGGGCAGGAAGGAATTGGGGCTTAGGCCTAGAAGAGCTGGAGGGGCCTGAGCTGCTGATGTGAGGGATGAGAAATAGGAAGTCTGTGATCAGGTAGGTTGGAGTTACTCTGGGGCCACTCTTCACTGTCTTACACTCCAACTAAGACCTTCCTTTGGGGACAGGGACATGTAGGTCCTTGTCCCCCTTTCCACTACCATACAAGACTGAGGTGTTCTCTGTTCTTTCATGTGTCAACTCCATCCTTTTTTTCATCTTTTTTCTGAAATTTGTCCGTCTGAAATGGCAACACAAATCAAGCAGATGGAGTTGAATTTGAACTGGGCTGTGTGTTGAATAAAGAGATGAAGTCCATGGGAGAGAGAAATGTATTTGTCTCTGCTGATCTTGGTTGTCTGAGACCACTGCATTGTCAGTGTAGATGCTTCAGCTGGGTGCTTAAAGGTTGGTGGAGAGAATCTGGGGGAAGCGTGCTCGATGATTGTTCTTAACTTTTTGTTTTGTTTTTAAATGCATGTTTGACTGGTAACCACTCCACAAACATGGTGCCATGTGATCAGAACTTCCTTCCATTCCCATTGCCAGCAGTAAACAAGGAAAGGAATGGACCTGTTCACAAAAATGTGAAGTGAAGAGATTGTAAAGAATATGAATGGTAGAGTTCCGAGAAAGAAAAACATCTGGGTTTGGTGTTCTTTATATTGTAGTTAGCTTTGAGATTATTGTAGTGGGGGCCATGTAACAGTGAGTTGGGATTTTGTAAAAGTTTGCTTTCACACTGTTGTATTACACTGTAGGGCAGAGATATTTATTTGTATTTTCAAAGACAGATCTTTATGACATAAGTGGTGCCATTAAAAGACCGTAAACATAATTGGATTTATTAACAGTATGCTTCATGGTATAAAAAGAATAGACGTTTTGCTGCTTTAAATGCTGGGTACAATTTCCTTCCTCTTCAATAAGGCTGCCAAAAAAAAAAAAAAAAGCTTCCCTGGAACCAGAAGTCGAAGGGACCTGAAGAGGTCAGCTGGTCCATTCCTCTGCCTCGGGGCAGGATCAGCTCTAACCCACTGCTGAGGGGTGTTTCTGTAACCTGCGCTCAGAGGCCTCCAGCAGTGGAGATTCCTCGAGCTCCTCAGGCAATCTGTGATAGTGCTCCTTCTCCTCACTATAATGAAGTGTTTCCTGATGTCTGACCCAAATCTCCCTTGATGCAATTTAAGCCTATTGCTTCTTTTCTTATCCCCAGTGGACATGCAGAACAGTTTATTCCTTTCCTCTTTGCAGCAAACATATATACTTGAAGACTGCTATGCGTCTGCCATATCTTTTCCTTAGACTAAACACTGGTTCTTTTGCTTTTTCCTTAAAGGCAATTTGTTTTAAGTTTCTGATTATRTTGCACTTCGCTGGTCTCTCTCTAATTAGCTCACTTCTTACTTGAAGACCTTAGAGCCGGGCACAGGATATCAGATGGCCTAAATCTTACCATTTTAAATAGTGTGGAGAGGCTATTTAATTTGTCTTCTCTGTGATCACATGACTCTCCTCTTTGTTGATATATCCATGTAAATAACTATGTGTATTTAAAATATAGATACATTTCTGAGGCACAGGGTGTTGCATGAGAACAACAGTGCTGATTTATGCTAAGAGATTCTCTGCAGCCCCCAGTTCTGTTATTCTTTCCTCCAGCGCTGCTGCCAGCCAGGCATTCCTTACTGTGTGCTCTGCTCTGTGCTGTTGATTATTCCCTCCTAAGGCTAGTACTTTTCATTTGTCTGTATTGAATTTTATCCTATTTTTTTTCCCGGCTACTCCTTAATTTGCTAAGATTATTCTCAAATCTTAAGTCTCCAGAGTGCTTGCAGCACTTACCTCTTTAGTATCCTCTTCACAGTTAATAAATGATTTCTCTAATCCACTGGACAAGATAATTTGGGAAAGACTGAATAATAACAGACCTGGGGAAGACTTTTGAGGAAACCCTCTCAGTATACCAGGTAGTGCAACACTGAGCCATTGAGAACTTCTTTTTTAAATTGGATCTGCTAATCAGTTTGGCACCTACATCACAGCAGTTTTAGCTAGATCGTATTTCTCCCATCTGCTCAAGTTATGAGAGACAACCAAGGTTTAACTAAAATACATAGTACTTGCCTATCTATAAGAATAGCTACGTACTTCCAGACGGAAGTATGATGTGACATTATTTATTCTTGCTAAATCCATGCTGCATGGTACTAATCACCTGTTACCTTTGAGGGTCTGTGAATCGTTTTATATGACTATTTGCTCTAAGATTTTTCCAGAAGTTGAAAGTCTCTTTAATACACTGGGGCCTACATCCATTCCTTAAAGAAGAAGCAGCAAAAAACCAGGCAGTTTGTTTACTCCTTTCCAGTCTTCTGGATCTCACTCATCTTCCACAAAGTATGAGGTAGATTGTTAAATGAACGCATTGTCCTGTGATGTGTATCCAATGCAATAGGGTAGATTAAATTCAAGGAGATGATAGAAGTAGTTTTCACACGACTGGAGATTTCAGAATCTTTTGCAGTGTCATTTGTGTGTTGACCAAGGTATAGAGTAGAGCTGAAAGTGGAAAATAGTTAATATAGCAAAGAAATTATTTCAAATACCCCATGTATTTCAAATACCCCATGTAACAGCAGATCCGTTAAAATAGGCTAGTGCTTAGCAAGAGGTGTTAGGTTTCCTCTTGGAAAAGACGAGGAAAACACTCTGCAATGGACTTTAAGTCATTCTCCAGTATTCCTCAGATTTTTAAAAAGATACCCATTACATTCCTGTCGTGCTAAGGAACAGTGTTATCTGAGGATTTCTCCCTGGTATGAATTAAGCAGTCGGGTCTAAAGTAATCATACATGCTGCAAGGGAGTTCACTAGGGAAACCTTTTGACGTCACCTCTCATTTTCAGATTGCTCTTTGTTGGTGGCATAACTGCTAAGTGAGGCAGAGGAGAAGCAACAATCACCCTGTAACAGAACAATATATAAAACAAAATAAGCACAGTCATGACAAAATGGTCAGAAATCACTGAACAAAGCAGGGAACAATCACATATGGAGAATAATGAAAAACAGACACATGATTCATTCAGATGTTCAAACACAAAAACCCTAATGAACAAGTCAGAGAGTTTTGGCTGCTTTTGCTTTTTCCCTTTCCCTCCCCTCTTTCCCTCTCCCTCTTGTGCATTTCCCTTCTGGGTCTACTGTATTTGCTAATTTAAAAAGTAGGGGAAGTGAAATAAAAGAAACCATTCAAGAGAAGCGTTAATCTGAAACGTGTAGACTCTTCTCTTTCCAGCCCTCGCCCCCCGCCCTCTCCAGACTGGCTTGCCTTTGATAGACCTACGTGCTTAGAGCCGAGGGAATGAGTAATGGTTGTTTCACAGTACAGTTTCCATACCTCATAGCAATGGAATACAGAACAGTTAATCTGCCAAATACACAAGCCCATTTCTTAGAGTATGAATTACTGTCATCTGCATCTGCCCTTGCAGACACTTTAATTGCATGCATGCAGATTTACTTCCTGGTTTAATCAGGACCTCATATGATTTTGAGCATTTTGCTAGGACCTTAGAAGATGAGCACGGGAGAATGACTAAAAGTCCGAAATCCCACCTGTGGGAATTTTTTTTAATAAACAAAACCTATGAATCACAGTAATGTGTAGGAGACAAACACTTCAACTGCATATTCTTCATTTTAGGTATATTTTTTCAAACCATGCGTGACTTGATTTGTTGAATAGCAGTGTTTGTCTTGAGAGAGAAATGTGCCGAACATGATGAGGGGAACTATAGAGACTCTCTTTATAATTTTAATATTTCATTATGACATTTTTCTTGTTGAGAAATGTTAGCAATGATCTATTCATTTTTAAAATGCGAAAATTGGGGATGCAGATATGAAGTCATTAGGATTGCGGTGGGTTTATGGTAAAAAAATGCCATCAGGTCATCTGTGTTAACCCACCATATATCACATACAATTTTATTTCTCCAGTTGCCTTGCTGTTTTTAGACCAGGACTTAAAATTTACCATGACCTATTTTATAAATTGAGAGTTCATTTGTGTAACAAAAATGGGATAACTGGAGGCTTACTATAAGTGTTGGAGATAATTGGAATGGCATGATAAAGTGGTGCTTCATATCTCCCAAAAGGAGTCTGTCCTGCCTTGTGTCAGTGGTGCTACTCATCTGCTTAAGTTCACCAGCATCCCTAAGTACCCTAATGCATTGGAGCTTAATGAGCTGGAGGCTTCTTCTCTGGTGCTCTGATAAACAAAGCTTATAAGCATATAATAGATATACCTTGGTGTGTATGTTAGACAAAATACTTTCATAACTTTAAATTTTAGAAAGTAATTTTTTTGCACATATTCTATGAAGACTAAAGGTTATTTGTGATCATATGTAATTATGCGTTTTCACTTCATATTTATTAATTCCTATTCCTATTGTACTTGGGATGGCACAATTTGGTTGTGACTAGCAACACGAAGCAAGTCTATGTAAAATAATAAGCTAGTGAAGAAAGAGCTAAGCTGCATAGAAAGCTATTTAGTTAATAAATTTTATTTATTGGGAATAAGCTCAAATTGCAATAACTGTGCTGGGTTATTTATGATTCTCAGAATTGCCATTTTGAGAGAG
This sequence comes from Phoebastria nigripes, assembly GCA_035582835.1. Classification (NCBI taxonomy): domain Eukaryota; kingdom Metazoa; phylum Chordata; class Aves; order Procellariiformes; family Diomedeidae; genus Phoebastria; species Phoebastria nigripes. The sequence goes on along the minus strand of JAYKAV010001433.1, from coordinate 1,027,852 downwards.
AAAAAAAATCCAGCCAAGTAGGTCTGTGCCTGATCACAGACTGCAAACTGTTCACACTAGGAGGGCATGCACAGCGTGCTTCAAGGGGAAATGGATCTTGTAGAAAGTAAATAATTTGTAAAACAGACTTATTTAATTTTGAAACTCTAGACTTGTGTAACAAATAAATCAATCCTATTTTCGATGCCGGGATAGACAATAGATGTGGTGATTTTTTGTGCATTAGTTTTGTTTGTTTGTTTGCATTTCTTTTTTTTGATCCACTCCAAAGTTTTATGTAATCAGTGGCATAACAGTTCACAAGTTATTAAAAGTATAGCAATGTGGAATATTTTAATTCGGCAGGTTTTCTGACAGTGAGGTGTTTGTGAAGGCTGGATAGATGCTGAGTGTGGGCAGGCGCTCAGCAAGTTTTATCTATGGCTCTGCTGATCCATCTCACTACTGACTTGTAGCAGCCCCAACCAATCTGGTCCTTCTGGTCCTGGGTCTCTTGAACAGAGAGCACAGACTATGCTGAGTTGTGCCAATTTTGGTTAGCAAGCCAGCTGATAAACCCACATCTCCTGAGGTAGAAGGACAAAGTCTTCAGCAGTGTCAGTAAGTCCCCATTTCAAAACGGGGCAGGGGGGGGGAAGGCAAACTTGCCATGCTAAGTTTTTTGATAACAAGAGATACATTTAAACATCATGAGGTTAGTTGTTTAAAATTTGTAAATGTTTGGAGGTTTTTTTAGTTTGTTTTCTGGTTTTTGAAACTTTATTTTCACTCCTGTGTTTTTTATAAGTAAAGGTTGAGATTTTTTTTTTTTTTTCCCCATTTAAATTAAAAAGTGATACTACTATGTAACTACATGAGACTAGGAGCCAAGTCTTTAGGAAAAATACTTAAAGGAGACATCTAAACACCCTAAAGGCAGGCATACATCAAAATGAAATGAAAAGAATTGCCAATAAGAAACCATGAGGTTGTTCACTCACCAATGAAGTGTTGTAAGTTCTCACCCTTCCTTATCAAATGAAAGGTTGTTTGTTCTGCAGGCTCATGAACTATGATGCTCTGTAAATCTGACCATTTTAAGAAGTTACCAGAAACTAGATGGGGAGGGGGGGGAAGTGCATGTGTATGTTCAAAAATATATATGTAGCTATCCCCTTGAACTTACAGATGATGTGTTTTATGGATGTTTAGGTAACATAAAGAAGCCATGGCACTCAGTGGGAATGTGTGATGCCGTTGGGTGAACTATTTTCCTGGCACCTGTTGGGTTGGCCAGCAGGCATTATATGTGTCTTGGCAAATGCGCGAGCGTTTTGCAGAATCTCACTTTAGCTTGGAGGTAGAGATTCTCCTGTTTGTATATTTTTGAATGCTTTCCACATCTGCAGAAGTGAAATAGGAAAGGGTTTGATGAGTCGTGCCGAGCAAGTCATCATAGCTGGAGCGTGCCAGCACTGGCCACTGCCCTGCGGTGGTAAGGACTCAGAGACTTACTCGCCTCCATGTCTGCAAAATGTTGCTGCACCTCAGAAAACATTCTTGACTGCACCTAAACAGTGCTCTGTCTTAAGCAAGTCCTCTAAAAATTGCTTATTGAGTTTAAAGCCAGGTCCTCTACAGAGGAAAATCCTTTCTAATTAGTTCCCCAGACACTTTCTTAAACGGCTTCTTTGCAATTAAGGAAAATATTTCCTGGGTCATTATCATTTCATAAATGAACTCATGGCCTAGCAAATATTTTTTGTAAGGAGACCCAAGATGCTCAAGTATTCTGTGACATGTCTGATCTGTGATTATTCTTGATTTACTGCTTCCAAAATTTGCAGGCCCATATCGCTGGCAAATAATTGGTTTAATTTTGTTTCCTTCCAGAGAAATAAAAAAGTAAAATTTCCATTTATACACAGTGATTAATGTTTTGATTCATTGGTCTGTGTAAAACTTTGCCAATAGCTTGGCATGTGTTTGAAGTGCATTTTGGGACTGGGTAATGTTAGTAGGCTCTTAGTGGTCTCAGCAGACTTGAAAATATCTATTTCGTATCACAGAAGTGAGCAGAAGAGAAATTTTTTTCTCATTGAACAGCAGCTCATAATCAGCTTTGTTGAAAGCTTACTTGCAAGGCGTTAGCTTTTTCAACTGTCTTGCAGAATCACTTTGCTTAAACTTTTTTTTCTGAAGCCATAGAATCATAGAATCATGATACAGCATCTCATATATCATTAAAACTGTTTGGCCTCTGGTTGCTTGAAGGCAGGTCATCTCTCCCAAAAGTGGTGGTACTCCACTGAGAAGTTGGTTTCTCAAAAGTCTCAAGACCTTTAGTGCAACAGCTGACCTGTGGAAGCCCCCAGGCAGAGGAGGACAGTGCCCGGCTTCTTAGTTTTGCTAGAGCTGGCTCCATTACACCCTCTCAGAGTATACAGCATATGCAAAACAAATGCTTACTTGATATAGTGACAATTTGATAATAAATCCGATCGACAGACTCTTATTGAACACGGGTACTCAACAGGAACCTTTCTGAATCAGATCTGTTAATTGCAGTGTGACTTCACTTCTGTGGTATGCCAGCAATCAGAGAAGTCACCGTTCACATTTTCCCCTGCATGTCCCTGGCTTTTGTTTAGAAGAGTAGAACTCTCTTACCCAAGTGAATTAAGTAAATGTTCTCTTTCTTGGTAGATAATATACTGTGAAAGTAAAACACTAATAGACTGTGCCATCATTTTTATTAAATCTGTCTTTCCAGGTATTTGAGGGCTGCCTGTCTGGAGATGGCGTAGGATTGCTGGAGTAGGAATATATGTGCAACACAGGAGAAAAATCATAACCTCTAGCAATAAAGATGTAGCTCCCTCAACGCTGAACAAAAAACCCACCCACACCAGTTCTGGGGAAGGAACTGGTGGGCATTATTAGTATTACTCCATCTATTTAGGTTATGGTAGCCGTACAGCAGTAAAGCTCTAGGTGCTAATCGACGGTACAGAAAACAATTGTACTCTACAAAACTTAATTAAAAGACAACCTTGTCCTATGGACTTTGCAGCCCAGGGCTTTGAAAAAGAGCAGTGTCCACAATTAATTTTAGATACTGTGAGTAATCTTATGACTTTGAATAGTTAAATAGCATTTTTTTTAAATACTGAATTCTCCAAAAAAGAAAACCCCAAACCAGTCTTTCAGCTCTCCTGAGAAAAGTCATACATTTGGATAACATTTAGTGAGTTTTTTTCAACCCAGAATGTTTTGAGGAGAGCTAAATTTATGTATGAGAAAAGGAGGAGGCCATGTTAGGGGTTGGAGAAACAACTCTCCTGCTTGGTGAAATAGTTTTTGTCTGACTGGGTCTTCCTCAGGACCAATGATCGGCTGATGTTTTTTTCCATTAGATGGCAGTGGTGTGATATGTGGTTTCTCTGGACCCCCAAATTACAAGTTTGATTAAAAAATTACAAATGGTTCAATTTGTCTTTCTTTAAAAAAAAAAAATCTCATAGTTTGGTGTATAATTTCAGAGTCTCCGAGCTTTCAATTTTTTATTCACATAGAATTTTACAACTCACCGGCCAGTTTCAAGCAAATGTGCCAGAGGACTTGGACTTTCAAATACAACTGAGTTAAAAATTCTCAGAAAATGGGCAGCTACGTAGAATGGAGGCTCGGTGCTCCCACAGAAGGAAATGCAGGGTGGGTTTAGTTTTACTCCACCTAAAATAACCACAGTAAATCACCAGTTGCTCATCTATGGTGGAGGCAGAGCTTGTGCTGGTTTTGCCCAACAAGAAATTTGGGCGGGAGGTATGGGTATTGGAGGGGAGGGTGGAAGCAGTAAGGAATGCTCGGGGTGGGGGATTTGAGCTACTGCAGCAAGTTGTAGTGTCACAGCTGGGATAGGACATGGGCAGAGACAGGAAAGACGGGGCTCAAATGTATAAAATGACAGCTTTTGTTCACTTCATTGCTCATAGAATAATCTGTTTTATTCTAAACAAAGGAGAAAACCAGAAATTTAATTTATTTTTTTAATATGATCTCTATAAAGATCTTTCAGCTGCATGCCCTTCTTGCTTGCAGTATTAGTCGTGGTGTTGTTGTTTATTAACTTATTAAAGATGGAGCAGTAAACACTGTTTATTTTTAAAGGAATTAAAATGGACTTGTTGCCCTTCATGGCTCTTTATTAATTGAATATTTTTGCTAAGATGTCTGCTTTCAGAGCAAAGGTTGCCGCCAGGAGATGGGGGTCAACAGGACCGCCATTTAAATGCATGTTATCTCTATGTTAATTGTCTGAATACTTAACTAACCAAGCATGTCATTCTGCAGAAAATAAAGGTGTTTGTGGTCAACCTTTAATCATGAACAGCAAGAAAAAGTCGCGAGTGACCTGGTTTGCCTGAGGTATCTTGGTTGCTCTTGTCAGTCACTTCAGCTCACAGAAAATTGCAGGGTAAATTCCACATAACGGATGGAACGTATCTTTAAAAAAAGCCCCAAAACTGCGGAAAAATCAGTGTTCAAAATTCTAGTGTTTAATTTTTGTTTATTTGTTGCACATTATCGTAGTAATTTCCTTTTTAATAAAACCAGATTTTATTGCTAGTATAGATAGTTATTAGATAAGAAACTCATGGAACAGACATTAAATATGCCTTGAGTTTTGGATACAGACACATATTTATTAGGTTGGATGAATGTGAGGTCTTACATCAGAAGGAATTGCATAGCTACTGCTTGCCTTGCTCTACTTTCTTGGGCTGTTACTGTAGAAGTGTTAAAATAGTTACACTTAAAGCAAAGGGTGTATGCCATGCAACAAGTCCTGAGGCTGCTGGGATTAATAAGCCTCTGTTTTGTGACTGTGCTGTGTTTTCTCTAGTGTCTAGTCATGAGATTGAGTTTTTTTGGAACTTAAAGTATTTGAGATTGCTACCTTTGTTAAATTTCTTTGAAAAGAGTCAGTTGGTTCAAAAGTTGTGGGGAAGGAGGGGCTGACATATGTAGATATTTCTGCAGTATATTCTTTGCCTTGATTTTTACTCCTTTTGTAACGATTCCTAGAATTCAGTTTGCCTTTTTGAGCAAATATGGAGCTGACATTTCTATGGACAGTTCAAAGGGCATCATTTTATAATGTGAAACTGGAATAGTTTTCTCCCATGTGCATCACTACATTTATCTACATTTAATTTCTTCTGCTGGTTTATTACCCAGTCACTTAGTTTAATAAGGTCCTTCTGCAGTTCTTCACAGCTGCCCCCCCTGTTTTTTTCTCCTGAATAATCTTGTCACTTCACTGCTCTTCTCGTCATTTAGAAACAGGCTGTGCAGTATGGGTCCCGGCAAAGCTCCACTTGGAAGTCCATTGGTGCCAGTCCCCTCTTGTAACAAACACCATGCCCTCTACCCTCTGTTTTTATCTTTTAACCAATTGTTTATCCAAGAACTTTCCTGCTTAAGCCATGGCTGCTTAGTTTCCTAAGAAATCTTTTGTGGGGGCCTTGTCATATGCCTTTCGGAGATCCAAGCAGACTATATTAGCCAGATCACCCTTATCCACAGGCTTGTTGACCTTTGCAAAGAACTCCAGTAGGTTTGTGAGGGAAACCTACAAAAGCCAGGTTAACTCTTTCTACATATTGTATTTCCATTGATTTTATTCTGCTTCTGTAATTTCTGGTAATTTGACACGAGTTTACAGACCTGTAGGTACCTGGATCTCACCTGGGATCTTTTCAGAATACTGCCACTACATGTGCCACCTCCTGGTCCTCAGGTATGAAGTCGGGTTTAGAAAAGAAGCTGCACACCACTTATTAGCATGTGTAGTCAGCTATTGCACCCTGGAGCTCTTTGCGAACGGGGAGTGTGAATCCCATCTGTTGTTGCAGTTTGTTAGTGTTCGCTTTTGTCAATTTGTCCCATAACCTCCTCTGTGGTCATTTCAAATTAAGAGTTGCATCTGTTCCTTTGGGCTTCCTAAGCAGCTGCTCCCTGAAACAGCACCGAAAAATGTGATCTTTGCGTTATATCCCATTTTGCCCAATCTGTGTAGGGATAATTAAAGTCCCCTATGAACACTCCGCTTGCTTTCTGCCCTTACTGCTTTTCTGCATCTTCCTCTGCACATTGCAGTTGGTGTTGCCATCCTGGCGGGGCAGTCAGGAGTACAGAGGTAGCTCTCCAGTAATGCAGAATTACCATTCTTCATGTTTAGGGCTGGGATTTCTGTTCTTGCGGGTTCTGCATTACTTTCTGCCATGCTGTCATGGTTTAACCCCAGCCAGCAACTAAGCACCACACAGCCGCTCGCTCACTCCCCCCCGGTGGGATGGGGGAGAGAATCGGAAGAGTAAAAGTGAGAAAACTCGTGGGTTGAGATAAAGACAGGTTAATAGGTAAAGCTAAAGCCGTGCATGCAAGCAAAGCAAAACAAGGAATTCCTTCATTCCCATCGGCAGGCAGGTGTTCAGCCATCTCCAGGAAAGCAGGGCTCCATCACGCGTAACGGGAAGACAAAACGCCATCACTCCGAACATCCCCTCCTTCCTTCTTCTTCCCCCAGCTTTATATACTAAGCATGATGTCATATGGTGTGGAATATCCCTTTGGTCAGCTGGGGTCAGCTGTCCTGGCTGTGCCCCCTCCCAGCTTCTCACTGGCACGGCATGAGAAGCTGAAAAGTCCTTGATTTAGTGTAAGCACTACTTAGCAACAACTAAAACATCAGTGTGTTATCAACATTATTCTCATRCTAAATCGAAAACACAGCACTATACCAGGTACTAGGAAGAAAATTAACTCTATCCCAGCCGAAACCAGGACACACACTTAGCCTGATCATTTCCACCACCAGCACGGCCTACTCTCTGTGCCATGCATGTTATATCTTAGTGTTATGGTGGTCCACTCATTGCCTCACTTTCAAAGTCTTTCTAATACATGAGTATTTTCTTACTGTGGTATGTATTCCAGTTCACCCACCTTATTTCTTAGGCATGAAACATTTAGGGAGCTACTAGTGTTTCAGTTGTGTTGTCAGCACTGTATTTGAGCGACTCTGTGGTTACTTTCCATCCCAGTATGACCACTTACATTCTCTGGCCTATTGTTTTGTTTGCAAGAGGGATAGAGCTAGTGATCACCCTCTGATTTTCTTCAAGGTTACCAACTCCCCTATCTGTTTGCCCAATGAGTGAGATTGCCATCACTCCAACCTGCTCCTTCCTTCTGGTTAGCTCCAAGTTCTGGAGGGACACTTTCAATGACAGAAGATGCAAAGTCAGCAGCTCTCAGTGGGGAAGATCCAGCACTGGCTCACATCCTGCTTCACCACCTGAATGCTGCCTGGAGCTGGCCGCTGCCTTAATGGACTTGGGCCTGCTGTATGATGCTGCTGAAATATCCTCTGTGAACCTCTCCCTCCTCTCCCTTAGCAGGATTTGGCTCGATTGCTTGGAAGTGATGTCCCTGAAGGTTCAGCTGCTGAACTTCTCTGTCTTATCCAGTCCCGCCCGTTTCCATAAGTTGTCTGCAGAGTACACTCAGGTGTGCAGCTCTCCCATGAGGAAGACATACAGATGATAGTTGGCATAGTAAATGGGGTAATTCCCACCTTAATTTCTTCTCCCTGAGTATTTGATGGGGTTGTTCCTTCAGCTGCTTTCTATCCAGGTAACCTGTTTGACCTCCCCTCTGGTTGCTGCCCTAAGGACAAAAGCTAGAGTTGTCTCCTCCTTCCATACAGTCAAACTCATGCTCTTATGGTCTCAACTTAGTTCTTGGAAACATTGGGGCTCTTCTTATTCAAAAGATTATAGAGAGGGATTGGAAGACATAACATTTAAGAGAACATTTACAAAACCAGAACAAAAGAGGAAAGGCACTGACTATGAAGAAATCGGTGTCTGGTATTAGGCAGTGGAAAAAAAACGTGCTGGCAGCAAGAATAAGTGAGGGTAAATGGGCCATGATTAAATTATGGGTGAAATATGGGTGAGAGTTTCTGACCACCAAAGCAGCAAAGTTTTGGTGCAGTAGGTGGAGCAAGCTCAGTTTTTATGACAGGAGTTGTGGCATGAGGCTACTTGAGAGTGGGGTGAGGGTTCAATGACCAACTTCTTGTCCAAACGCATGCTCTTATATCATAGAGTTCTCCCGATGTTGTGAGTTYGGAGTCAGGCAAGTATGGTAAGATGTAGCTTTTCAGTGCATCATTTCGTTCAACTGCCACAGTAATCTAAATAGCCGCACCTCCACGAGGAGCGCTGGGGAGGGAGCAGGGAGATGCGCTCTCTTTAGGGCTGCTCCCTTTGGGGCCATTGCAGGCAATGTGGGTGTTGGGCTCTGGTGGATGCTGGCTCAGGGCTTTTGGGGCTGGGGCACTCTCCAGCGCTCTCTGCTGCCCTTTTAAACAAGCCTGTCCCTGGAGGATGCATCCTGATGCAGGTCCTGGCTCTCTGAGGGGGCCAGCAATCTCTCTTGCCCTTAGCCAGGCTGGCTGACTGCGTTGGGGTGCACGGGTGCGTGTGGGGGGAGCTGCAATGGTTTGCTGAAATGCCAGGGAGCAGGAGGCAGAGGAACGAAGTGCGGCTGCGTTATGGTTCATCTGCTTGTGAATTACGTGCGTGTTTGCCAGTGTGAGGCCTTGGAAATGTCTGTAGGTTTGCACATTAAAGAAAATAAAATAATTCCAGAACGGGTTTTGTCAAATTAACCTTTGAAAGCCCAGCAAGGTGAGCTCGCTGTGTTTTGGGAGTGAGGATAAGGCAGAGGAATGGCTCCTCTATTATTTTAACTGAAAGCCAAGACTATCACTCAGTCATTTCATATTAATAACGCTTATAAGAAAATGAGATTTTCAGATTATGATTTTAAAGCCCCGTGTTCCCACTGTGTTTTAGGGAAGAGTGGAAGCACATGTTGCCCAAGGACTAAGTGAAAACAGAAATTTCATTTCAGTTTAGACAGTCTTTACTGACACTCTGCTCCTGGGTTTGGCATTCCTGGAAGGGAGAAGAGAAGTGGAATGTAAAAGGGGAGAAACTTTCCAGTCAACATTTGGTTTGAATTTACATATAACTTTAAAAGAGAAAGGAAAAAAGAAAAAAGGAAAAAAGTACCATTATAATTCCAGTGTCGGTCCACTTTAACCTCAGAAACACTAGATGTTCTGTAAACCTCCCATACACCTTTCTTTCTATATGCTGCATCAATGTCTCTGCATTGTTATTTTATCCTGGTAAATAAGGATTTAAATGGAGAAAACTTTGCAATAGAGAAATGTTTGGATTGGCATATAGAAACGTGTCCTTCTTTATTTATTTTACTTAGTTTATTTATTTTATAAATTAGAYAGCTCCCCACATTCCTTCAGAAAACAGAAATAAGATCTAATATTATAGCTTATCTCCTCTCTAGTAGAGGTCCACGCTGTAGATTGCAGATCTAGTCTGTGCTATTCAAAGCATTGTGAGAAAATCTCTGAGTTAGGGTGAAGAAGGCCTTCAATTTTAAGACCTCAGTTGCCCTGTGCAGAATAGTGTTATCAAGGAGCTTGTGAGATATATATCTCTCTATATATAGATAGATACAGATATATAATATGTGTATATGTGTGTTGAACTACCTTATTAGAAGTTGATGTATCAGTCCATCTCATATAATACCTTGCATCATTATAATGCAAGAATTGACAACTGTGAGCATTTAGATGTAAGTTATACAAGTCGCAATTCATAAATAATAACTAAAAATACAATTTTGGTCTAGTGATAAACTTTCCTAGAAAGAGCAATTTAATTATCAATCACAAGATTGGCGTTGACATTTGAAGTTGACAGTAGGGTTCAACTCATTAACGTTTCCATTTTGCATGTGTCCTTTACTCTGCCTTCTGAATTTTCTGAATATAGAAAGGGCCACCTTAGGATGTGTATACTTAGCATTAGATGTGTGCTGAAGCACAGTACTGAAGAAGGCCTTGAGTTTCGCTAAAATCAATCTTCTTCATAAAACACGTGTCAGCTCTGATGCAACCTTGTGCTTCAAAGTTCATTTTAGGACAAAGGATGCGTAAGCTCACTATTATAGGACCCACAAATGCTACCATTTATACTGAGCCTTACACCTCAGTATTTTGTTTAATAGTAGCGTTAGCAATATCACAGGCTTGAGGATATATTTGAAAAGCTTCCTCCCTCTTTTGTGATGATGTAAAGGTAGTGTTTCCAGGTCTGGAATGAATTTGGTCGTTATGGCTAGGCTGTGTGTCAAAAATGTTATGTCCATTATTTCAGTGAAACCCTGGCTACATGTTTAAGATGGTAGCCTCAAGGAGTAGGTATAGCACTCACTTGGAGAGAACATTACGCTCCTGGCATTTATGTTGGCTGGCCTGCACGCTTGTTTGAAACATCCTATTTGGATCACTTTTCAGATTTGGGGCTAATTCTTCAAACATTTGTCAACTGCTCTCAAAAGTGAGACGCAGAGGTGTGCAATGTATTATGCTTACGTGCCTCAAAACCTATGGTACTTTTGGGAAAACAATGCATTGCTCCTTTTGATAAATGCTTACTTGTTCTCCTTGCACTACTACACCTGAAGCTGCACACAGACCACTCCCTGTGATTTGAGTACATTTAATGGATTATTTTGATGCGCGGTTCTGCAAACTCTTACTTTTATGCTTATGAGCATGAATACCTCCTTAAATTATTAAATGGGACTGCAAGATGAGTAAGAACTTCTGGAAAGCTCAGAGTTCAGAGTTAATGCAGAAGAGGAGAGGACCTTTTGCTTTGCAAGCTTCTGGGAGGAAAGAAGGTATTTTACACCAACTGGCAAAGAGCTTACAGGGCACACTTCCAAACCTTCAGAAAAAGTTTCCCACAAAGACTTTTTTTCTTTTTTTTTAAAGTCATGCTGCAGGAATTAAGTTGGAGATATCACTGACCGAAAGGACATTTTTTCTGAATGAGCCGAGAACCAAAGGAAATGACTCCGGGGTTTGAAATCCTTTTATTTCCTCAGTGGAAGATATCTGTGCAGCTGAGACGAACCATTCTGGCTGGCTCCAAGCCAAACTTTATGGGAACTGAGATTAGGAAGTTCTATGGTCAAAATAGCCATTGAACAAATTGCTTCCAGTTTAAAGCCTCAAATTTCCTGATAAAGCTGCAGCATTTAACCCTTCGTTTTTTTTTTTTTTTCACTTGGGTGAGCGACCTGCCCGTTATTAGGCACAAACTAATCTAGTTTGGTGGTGCTCTCAGAATTGCCTGCAAAGCATTTGCTGATTTTTACTTTTATGTGAGATAGGCAGAGTAAAACCCAGAAAAATGTTAGAACAGGTTTGGGTGATGTTTCCCACTTAAAATAGCAGGAAAACTGCTATAAACAAGAAATCAGATTGTCAACTGCACTGCGGCATTTTCATCTTGCAGCCCTTTTTGAAGGGATGCTTTGTTTTGTTTTATGGTGGGGTTAGTTGGCTTGCTTGGCCTTCGTGAACTAAATGAAGAGGCAGCAGCAATAGCAGTCGTGCCTCTGAACTGCCGTATTTACTCCAGAAAGTGCTAAAACCCAGCGTGCTGTGACTACAGCACCAACCCTGGCCTCTGAGTGCGGTGGCACAGGCTAGCTAATCTCCAAAGTAACAAAGTACTTGAATTAGAACAATGAAATTCTACATTTTTRTTTATGGATTTCTTTCCCTGTTGCCTTCAGACTGTTTTGCCGGTGGTAGGTAAGGGCATGCTAAGGAAGGCTCAGAAGGGTGGCAAAGAGAGTCGGTGCTGGAGTCRGGAACAAAGTCCGGGTGTGCTGATGCATCCTCACCCTGCCGTGCTTGGGACTACATTGAGCCAACCACTTCTGCCACCTACCTGTGCGCCCGTCCCCYCGTGCACGTGCCCATCTCTTTTCCATGTGAGCAATGCTTCAAAGCAGGGCTTGTCCCGTGCGGGTGTAGGCTGTATTTKGGGCAGTTCTTGAAGAGGATGTTGGTAATTGTACTGCAGTCATAGAGATGTGACAGGATGTGGCCGCATCCGCTCTTTCTGTCCCCACCAGCACTGTTTTATTCCCCAAAGTGTATATGCCTTTGTGCATACTTTGTGTATCATGCATTAATGCCTTTGCGCAACCTAAATTTAAAAGTCCTAAATATTAGGCAGGTGTTTCCATCATTTCACCTGAGAGACTAATTCCCGAAATAATAAAACTCATTATTAGTAAGGTTTTTTTCTTTATACTCAGCCTAAATTTTGCTTTTCCTAATTTAATCCCACTACTCTTCATTATCCCTCCTCCCCTGCCTCTGGGCACCACACTAATTAATTCATCTCCCTCTTTGGTTTTTGCTTTTTACCCTTCAATATTATAGTTCAATGTTAAAATGCATTCCTCTCTTCTTGTATTTACTCAGCCCGACAGATATATTTTAGCTCCAGCAATCTTTCCATGTAAAACTGTTCCTGCTGACCTCTATTCAATGTTATTGTTCATCAGTGAACAAACCCTCTGGTTTGTTTACAAATTGCTGGTATCAAAGTGATCAGAACAAGATGCATTACCCCAGGTAAGTGTGTAAGTGACATTATAAACTGGGAATTTATATATCAGTGCCCTTAAACCATTTTTGTTTGCTTTCTCTTGGGCTTTTTTTTAAGAGGGAGATTGATCACAGTTTTTTCAATCAAATTTGAAATCAAACCAGAGTCTGACACTTCTTAAATGTACTTAGGAAGTCCTAAATATTTAAGGCATAGGTGATTTTAATAATTTGATGGTTTTTTGAAATGTGTTACATATGTGGGTGACCTGGCATGAACCTTTCAAAAGTCTCGGTTTGCATGTCTCTCCTTTTCAATCAGCCCTATTTCTGGAATGATATCTAAACATTGTGAAGGCCATTCTTTCCTATTCTACCCTTTGTTGGTAATGTGAATAATCAGCCTCTCTATTACTTAATGACATTCTCTCATGTATTTGTAGACAGCTATCACATCTGCCCTCCCTCATTTTTTTTTCCTTTTATTATCGTCTRTGTCCTAGACATAATATGCCAGTGCAGGTAAACTTAAGCAAGTCATTAATGAAACAAATGCTTAGCCTGTCATTAGTCATCTGAATCTTGACCAAACCATAATTTCTTCTCTTCCTTCTTCTAAAAAGGGCACCTAGGATAATTTTTCCATTTAAAAGTGTGCCCTCCAGTTACAAAGGGAGCACAGTACCATCATGTATTACCAATCATCTTAAAAATAAACAAAAAAACCCAAACAAAAAACCCAAGCCGAAGTCCCAGACCATGAGCAAGTAAAGGCTGGAAAGAGCATGTCCTTGTCATCTGCCAAATATGGTATATACCACCACAAAAAACAGGAATGATGTGAGCTTTGCCTGGAAAAAACAAATCACTTATTAGAGGCTGTGTCTGTTAGGATATGTTGGCCAACTCCTTCTGCAAAAAGTCCTGTAAATTATCATTTAATGTTTCCACAGGGCTTTATTTTTCTGTTAATCATTCTATCAAAATATTATCTGTGGTTTTCTGTCACCTGACAAAGAGGAAATCCTCTCTGGACCATGTTCCCATGGAAGATTGATTTGGAGGAGAGGCCAAGCTGTGTGAAAGCAGTGATGATACTACTTGGCCTGAGGAAAATTGCTGTAAGCCAATAATAAATGCTAAGCAGAAAAATTAAGAATAAGGAATACTCCGAAAGGATACTCTAAAGCCATGCATTTTTAGTCCTTACCTTAGAGATGATGGAAGACTCCTAATTCATGCGACAGGAGCAACTAGTAAGCTCAAACTGGAGAACTGTCACGAATAATGGACTGTTAGCTTGAGAGGTTGTAGTTAATAGGCATATGAAGCGATTTTGCAGTGTCTGTATTTAAATGGATCAGCAATGGGACTAAATTAATAGTCAGAACTTTTATTCCTTAAAATAGTTTAATGAATTTAAGATTTCCTCACAGGAGGTCTATTAGTCTATTTTGAGATCCTTTCATGGAAACTGAAGCTACAGGAGGAGAGAGGGAGAGGTTGTCTTCTATCCATACTCACAGAAGRGAGTGTTGGCAAAGGTAGGATTAAACCTTCTGAGTTTTCTTTGCTGTCCCATGTGCATCTCACAAAACTCTTTGCAAGTGTCTCCAGGAGGTAAAGAATTCATAAAAACCATTTAAACCAGAAAAAGACTGCATTAATTGGTGTAATTAAGAAAAACAAAACATGGAGTCCTGGCAAGTGAAATATAATTACTGAATGATAAATACATAGTCTGCATTTTAAAATCCCATGCAGTAAAACTGAGTTTAAAAATGGAGATGGCCCCTTTAATTCCATGTTTTTCATATTGCACAATTGTAGGAAATGTACTGATTTCTGGCCATGCAAGCTACTGGAACTACTATGAAAATTCCAAATTTATCTACTTAAAAATATGCAGCAGTACCCCTCATGCAGATAATAGCTACAGTGACTCAGGTAAATAAAAATGTARTAGTAGTGCTGGATAAACACTCGAAGATATGTTCCCACGCATATGCTTTTGAATTGATAATGAGTTTATTGTGGCCATACATCTTTGTCATTCTCCATTAGTATTTGTACGCAGCGAGTTTCACTGCTGTCAGTGTTTATGGAAAGTACCATTTAGATTAGCATGAGACACATTTTAGTCTTGGGGAGAGCAGAGTATTCCATCAGCATTTGCCATCAGAAAGCAGAAGTCTGGTCACAGTACTTTGCTGTTTTAAATTTAAACTTGATGAGCTCAGCACTTTGTTTTTTCTGCAGAGAATCAGATGAACTGCTGAATGTAATATTACACAATGACAGGTTTTTGATARTTAAAAAAAATTCAGACAACTGTATTTCCTTTTTAAATGATGGACTGGAATGCCTATGTTGTTCCTGGAGAAGCTTAAATATAGATCTGTGTGTGATGTAAGAACGTACATAAAACTTGATACTTAAGTAGGCTGCTTTCTTGCCTAATTACATCATTGAGTTYGAAATAGTATTGTCATAACATTGCTATAAATTATTTATTAATATTATAAATATATGATTTTTACAGCTCCCCTCATTTTTTTAAAAAAACGTGGTTTTTTGAACCGGACATTTCTGGAGGGCTGAGCTTGAAGAAATTCGTACTAAAAATTCTGGTGAAATATTGGTGCTTATTCATTTACAGATATGGCAATACATTCTTCTGACTTGTAAACACTTTTGAAAAATCTTGAGTTTTCATTTGAATATTTGGTAGTAAAAACAATCATTCTGTAAAGTGTTGATTTCCTGGGTGGTTTAAATCACCTGTCGTGGTTTAACCCTGGCCAGCACCTAAACACCACGCAGCAGCTCGCTCACCCCCGCCCCACTCCGGTGGGATGGGGGAGAGAATCGGGAGGGCACGAGTAGGAAAACTCGTGGGTTGAGATAAAAACAGTTTAATAATTGAAATAAAACAGAGTAGAACAGTAGTAACAACAGTGATAACAACAATAGAATATACAAAGCAGGCGATGTACAATGCAATTGCTCACCACCCGCCAAACCGACGCATGCCCGAAACGCGAGCGCCTGTCTCGGGACCCAGAGCCCCCGCCTCCCCCCCTCCTCCTTAGTTTTTATACGGAGCATGACGTCGCATGGTATGGAATACCCCATTGGCCAGCTGGGTCAACCACCCCGGCTCTGCTCCCCCCTCCAGCTTCCCCTGCACCTGGCAGGGCATGGGAGGCCGAAAAGTGGCCGGTGCAAGCACCACCCAGCAACACCCAAAACATCAATGGGCCATCAACGCTCCTATTATACCAAACCCAAAACACAGCACACCCTCCCCAGCTACKGGGAAGAAAGTTAACTCTGTCCCAGCCGGAACCAGGACATCACCACACGTGGCTGTTTTGCACATGGGAAATACTATAGCTGTGTAACTATTGTGATTGAATGTGAGAGGTATAAACTCTCTTAACCTACGAGTATCTTCTTATCAGACCTATCTTTTCAAAAGTGCAGAGTTTGCAGCAGTTCCCATCAGTCCAACTTTAGTTTCTCCCTCCTTCTCCCTCCTCCTCTTTTTTTTTTTTTTTTTTTTTTCTGTAACTCTCGATCTGATTTCCTAATCTATTGTTGCAAGCAAAGCTAACACACACATATCCCACAGGCATCTCTGTCCCCACATTTACTGCTGCTAAATTGCTGTTCCTTGACTGATAACTCTTTTATGGAAACCACCCAGGCAGAGGTATTGCCGGTGGAAATAGAGAGTCATTCTTCCAATGTCATTAGTTACTACATTGCCACGAAACTTGTTTGGTAGCAGCGAGCCCCTCGGTGCTCAGAGGTGTAAGATCCTGCAGAAGGATCGAGTAGAGCTGGTGCTGCCACCTTTCATAGTAAAGGATTAGAAGTGACAGCCAGCTCTTCCTTTGACTGACTTAAACAATCACTATCAAAATGAGTATAGTCATGCTGCATTCAGTCATGTTGTGCGGTAATATATGCTAACACCAGTAACGGGATAGAGGAGATGCTGTTTTAGATTCATTGCTATGTAATTGGGAATCTGCTAGTCACGTGTCTCCCATGCTGTTATTTCCAGAAATATTCTTCATGTTGAAGCTTGTTCCAAATGTCTGAAGTACTGGGGAAAGGGGGATGAAATTCTTTTCGCGGCATTCTCCATGTTTTTGGTTGTTTTTTTTTGTTTTGTTTTGGTTGTGGTTTTTTGGGTTTTTTTTTTTTTTTTTTTTTTTTTTTTTTGAGTGACAGGTTGCTTAACTTCTCTCTGCTTCAGTGTTTCCCCATCTGGTATAAATGAGGATTATCTGTCTATCTTGGATTCCTCCATGGCTTGCATCACTGAAGTACCAGAGTGCCTCACAGTCTTGGATGCATTTGATCTCCCAACACCCCAGGATGTGGGAGAAGTACCATTAATCCCATTTTACAGAATTTTAAAGAAAGTGTGTGGTAGAGCAGATTTTCCAGGTCAGTGTTTGCCATGAGACATTTTTCCCTCTGGTTGACTGTATATAATACCCAGAGAAGGTGCAGGATCTTGAAAGTAACATTTGKTTTTTTTATCCTCCTGGGTGAACGTGTCAGTTGGGTAGCTGAATTGGTTAACTCTGAACCTATTGCCTATCTTAGCCAAGGTAGGCCCTGCTTACATTATAATCAGGACAGTCTTTCAGGAAATAGGCTGTGACCCTGACCACACCAATGGTATTTCTCAATGAGCTGTAGGTATTCCTAATCTGATTAGAGCTGGGTGGTCGAAGGTGCTGTTTGCACAAGAGCCTAGCCACTGCATTTCCTGGACTAAAGAAGACCAAGACCAGAGAATGAACATAACTTTCCTTTTTATCTGGGGGATGTTGCCCACTGTAAGGATGGGAAGCGTCTCCATAAATGACCAGGTTTTGGTAATGTTTAAAATATACTCAATCTTGTGTTTAACATGAATTTAATAATTAATAATGTAAACCACGTGTAGGATAAAGTAAGTGTCTTGAATTTGGCATGCAACACTGACATGTTCTGCAGCACCAGAGGGGCTCACCTTGGTATTACAAACTTACAGGAGAGATTTCTGTCTTTGTGGTTGGAGTCAATGCCTTTCTTTCCCAAACAAATTATCTTGGGGAAAGTGTACATGGGAATGAACTTGCCCTGATTCTCGTAGCAAGCTGTGAAGGAGCTGGGGGGAAGGAGCCCCAGGGAAWGCGAGGACTGTCCTGAGAGGTGTTGGAGATGCTCCCAGTTCTGCGGGGAAACAGGATCCGGACTCGAGCTCAGCCTTGCAGCCCTCTTTTTTCTTTTAACCAGGAGATTGCCAGGGTAAACACATTTGCTTCTGGGACACTGCAAGACAGGACAAAGTTCCAGTACAAGTTGTGATCAGATGGTTTCCCAAACTCTCTGTACAAAACTGTCATTAGGAAGCACCAGTCCTGATTCAGTATCACCAGCGTCTTTTATTTCCTAATGGGATGGTTCAGGACAATAGCACTCCCCACTTGTTCCTCTTTTCTCCCCTCTGTCAGCTCTCTCAGCAGGCAACAGGTACTATGACTTGCTCTTAGTCTTTCATCTCAAGATCTTTGTGACTTATGGGACGCGTGTGTCTTTTGAAGATACCTGTACTTTCTTGGCACTCTTCAGATTTGCCCACAAAATTGAAATTAGAGAAATCTATTTGGTTGCTTTGTGTATGCTTGCATTTGCAGGGGCTATTTGCTCTGTGTTAGTGCAGAACRTTCTGGTATATGCGTTTGTATAGACAGATTTATTTTGTTTTTTATAAAGCCTAGGAGAGCTTTTGGAATTGCCCAGGATTTTATGGGGTTTATGCCTGTAACTGTTGCATTGCCCAAAGTGCATCCAAAAGAAGGTGCTCTAGTTCAGGAATCGCTATTTTTGTCCTTGCTCACGGTGACACACACACACATCTGCATCTCCTGTGGTGTCTGCACAGGGTGATCCCAGGGCATGGAAGGATGAGTGTTTTCAAGGCCCCAATTTACTCCTAAGGCTTTTCAGTGGGTGTGCTGTGGGCTGGTGGTCAGCCTTCATTTCCTCCCTCCTGCTAGAGCCAAGGACAAACTCCTATCTGTCAATACATTAAACCTGTCAATGTTTGACATAAGCAACCAAAAGATTGATGAATGGAATGTGAAGCAGCTGGTTTTGGGGATGTGTTTTTTGTTATTGATAGGCCACCTTTTTTTTTAACAACAAAACCTGTTTCAAAGGTGTCTTTTCAGTGATTATTTAAGGTATTTTAAAAGAGAAAAACAAGTTCTGTCATGAACACCCATAGTGACTCGTCCTGCGGGTCACCATTTCTGTGTGAACCTATAGATCTCTATCATTAATGACTTCTAATGAAGGTGCTAGAAGGGGATTTGATACAGGCATTTCCAGTAGTTCTATAAAAAAWTTTTTTAGGCAGTGGTAGAGCATTTTGAGGTCAGGGATCCTGTGTTCTGCTCTGAAGCATGAGAGGACCCTTGTCAGTGTTTACCTAGGATTATAGCCAGAGCTGTGGGCATGGAAGGATCATTCTGAGATGCAGTAGGGATTCTCTGTTGATCCGGATCCTACTCCTTGCTCTGCAGAAGTGAATACTTGGCCACCTTCTAGGGTACGGAGTATGCAACTGGTTCCCCTCTTGCTAACTTGCTCCCTCACCGTCCCTTCCTCTCTGCTCCGGTAAACCCTGCCTGCTTTTACAGAGAAGGCAGCTGACTTCAGCTGAAATTCTGCAAAATCTCCTTTCCTCCAAGAAAGGCCTTCTTAAATCACTGCCTAGTATTTTATACCTCGATCGGTCTTTTCAGCCATCTGCCTTTGTATAAGCCTTATATTTTCTAATGATTTTATGTTATACTTTTATCAGAAATGGTGTGAGGGGCTGAAATTGTGGAACTGCTGAGGAACGTATCAGAATAGGCTGTTCCTGACTATCAAATCTCTTTAAATATCCTCTCTTACTAGTGGCAATAATTAATAATTAGGAAGGGGAAAATCTATTTTCTAATTATTTATTTGGCAGGAAGCTTTTTCTAGGAAGATAAGTAAATACCAAAGGAACAGTGGGTTGAAAAATATTGTGCAAAGTTTATGTAAACAAATTATGCGAAGATAAACAAAAAATCCAGAGTGTGGACTTTTGGCTCTTGATTAATGAGCTTTTCCGGTGTTTTGCTGGACAGGATCACTTGGTTACACCATGCTGTGTACAAAACCCTTCTAAGGCTTTCTGCATCTGTTTCTGGAAATCTCTCACCCAAGATACGTTTTTATTTAAAAATCCTGATGTGTATCAGTAAGTGCAGTGGGCAAGTAGGTCTTGGTGTAACTTTGAGGTCGTTGGAATCATACCAGAAGAGACTTTGGTCCCAGCATCTCTTCTCTTGCAGATGGCCACCCAAGTGCAGTAGCAGGGTATTCATAAGCACGGATGTTTGTTTCCATCTATTTTTTAGGGTAAGCTTAACACTCGTTGAACTCATATTGCTGTTGTGTGACAGACTGGGGCAAACGCTCCTTATTCAAAGGCGATGTAGGCAATGAAGAGTGATCACATCCCTGTTCGTAACATAGGGCAAACCAATTCCTGTTCTCTTTAACATTTCAAGAGAAAAGGAATTTTTTTTTTTTTTTTAAAGCTCCAGGACTATCATCTGWAACTTACACATTGTTGTGGCCCTTAGCATCATCGGACATGGAGTTCAGACGGAAGGATTTCTATTTAGCTTTTGTTTTAAACCACAGACTTTTATTTTGTCCCTAGATTCTAGAGTGCAATGAGAACCCACATTGTGTCACAAGTAAACAGGATTAAACCTAAGGGAAAGAAGAGACTCCAGTGGCTAAATCAGGATGTTATAATTACATATGGCAAATACATATGTTTAGTAGATTTTTGGTTTTGGAATCCAGAATCTGGTGGCAAGGATAATGTAGCGGTTATTTATCAGTGCTAGCCCCAAATGCTCTGTTACACTTACATCCCACATTAAAGTCACTTGTGGATTTGCATTTTCGGCGTGTTTTGCATGTTTGTTTCAGTTCTTTAACAGTGCAGTGATTCAGCTATCCTGAAATAACACATGGATAACAGCTGTAGGAAATCATGCAAAAATTTTATTAAGCACTAGACTCTGAAATTGCCTTTTTCCACTACAAATGCACTGACATCTGGGTCATATCTTCTGGTTAATTCCAATGTGCCTGACAGTGTAGCACACGAACAAACAAGAGGGAAAACAACACAAAATGTACAGAAGAAGGAAATAGAAAATCAGTGTTCCTTGTGTTTCAGACACTGTAGTCCAGAATATCTTTCAGGYTTTCCTAATAAATCTATCTGAAGGTCTGACTTATAGAGGGGATGACTACGGAAAGTCAGTATGACTACCGCTATCATGAAGTTTTGAGGTTTATTGTTTTCTGCCAGTCAAATTAAAATTGCAAAAAGTTATGTCCAGAAGGTAGAAGCAGGTGTCCTCCATGGGTCTTGTTACTGGGCATTGAAAATAAAAGGGATCAGAAGTCATTCTCAAGTTTTCTGAAAGCTTTTACAGTGAGAGGTGAACGTAATTTCAAACAGATTGTAACAGACAAAGCAACTGAAGTGCCAGCTGTGTAGTGATTGACTGCCTGAATAGCCTGAAATTTATATCTGTGCAATTTTTTTTGATAAAATTGAGATTTGTAGGCCCACTTCATACATAAGCTTTCGAACGCTAATCTGTCTTTTAATTTACAGAGGTTAACATGAGAAAAATGTGGGTGTCCTTARAAGTGAAAAAATGCTGCAATGAAATATGCTGGCTGTCTTCAGCTGGTAGTTAGCTTAATATGTATGATGTTTCATTAGTTAAAAACATATTTATTACAGGCTTCAAATTATTGATGACAGCTAGGTAGTATAAACCTGTTGTGAGAGAGATTCAGTGTAATATTAGTGTAAATTCTGCAGCTTCAAGTGAGATTAAAATGGGGCTCTATAAAAATAATACTTATAGAAGATAAGGCTGGTAAGAATTTATGTAGTCCATCCACCTCACCTTAAGGCAGGCTTAACAATATCTGATTTATTTCCTACAGTTATTCCTACATCCTATCCCCCAAAAGTTCCATGAGTGGGATTCCTGAACGTTCCCAGGCAATGAATGCTATGCTTACCCACAGTTTTTTTCTGACGTCTAATCTATTTTCCTTGCTGTGTTTTAGGCTACTGTTCCCAATGAATATGGTAGAACAGTTTTACCTTCACACATTGCAGCAACTGTTAATTTGCTAGAAGACTCTTATGTCTCTCTCTCCTCTGCCCTCTCCAATAACTGACCCCGATTATTTCAGTCTTYCTTCTTAGCTTATACTATCTAGGCTTGTAATTACTTTTCTGTTCTACTCTGGACTTAACCAGTTGGTCATGAAATGTGGCTTTCATAAATGGGCACAAACCTCCAAACTGAACAGTAGAAGGATTATTTTAGTTGGGTTTTGCACCACTTTCCGGTTCACGCATTGCAGTAAGATCTGCTCTTTGGTGCTCCTATGGCATTGTTCAGTTTGCTAGCACTATGAACTCCAGCATGTGTTTTTCAAAGCTGTTGCCAGGCGATCATTCCCCTTCTTAGTTAAAGGTATGTCCCCAGTATGACCTAACCATCATATTGGATTACTTTTGTTGCATAATCTCTTCTTAGCACTTTTTATTCTTGCTATTTATATGACAAAGTCAACAAAGGAAGGAGGGAGGGAGTTGGAGGCTCATATGAGCAAGTTACCGTAAGGCAGCAAGTTCTTGCATGCTCCTCAGTGGCTGTTTAGGTCCATGCACCACCCAGTACGTTGGGGTAAATGCAAGATATTTACAAGAGAGGTTACCTTCAGCGAAGGAGCAGCAAGCTGCTTCGCATTTTTCATGGAGTGAGAACTTGCAAAGGGGGTAGCCAAACAGATGATGGATGGTAATTTGTTCCCGTATCGCTACTTCAGTGTCATCCTGAACTGTAAGGAAAACTAGTTAACCATGTTTTAAATACAAAGGCCTTTATAAGCGTACCATATAATGTAGTGGAAAAGGTTTCTCATCAAAATTAAAAATTGTAATGAGGAATTTTAAATTGTGAATTATTGTTATTCTTTCTATTTATTAGTGATACTTTTTGAGCCAACTGACTTCAGGGCACTCGGAAATTTTCTGGCAGTAAGGAAAAAGAATCTTTCTATTTTTAATAATTCAGCTGAAATTTTTAGTYATCCAGTTAAAATTACTTGGAGAGGAATCCACAGTCCTGTTTTAGAAAGTCATATTTGAGCTCTGAGTCTCATTTTAAGGATATTTTTTCCTTATGTGCAAAAGAAATTCAGAAGCTTTTTTAAAAGGGGGGAGAAAAAAAAAGAGAGACATCCGATTGAATCCCCCAAAGCTGCATACAGTAAAGTTGCAGGGATGGCTACAGTCAGATCTTCCCACGCAGGAGAYGTTTACATGGTCTCTGTATGTATAAAGGGCTTTTGCAAGTGAGGTAAGTGATTTGGTTTTGTGGTTAAGCAGCTAGTTTTGAACACCTGCTGTGATATCTAAAGAGCCTTCATATGTCTGCCCAAAGTCCCACTTTGGAGATTTTTCAGTGAACAAACATCTTTTGGCACTGGTGATGCCACTCGATTCAGCTGCCTGGAAGCTTCTGCTTCTCACAACAGTTAACTCAGAAGTGCTTAGAAACTAGTTGAGTCTACACGTACTTAGTATTTAGTGTCAGTGCACACACAGACGTTCTGGAAATGCAATTATTTTCTATCCATGTGTGGGTTTAATGGGATTTCCGAATAGTTCAAGAGCTCATTTTTTCCGAGATGCTGAGAGAAACATGAACTCGTTCACACAGTGGCTCTGGATTGCTTTACCTAAACCTTTTGAATTGGTTCACCATCGATTGATGTGCAGTATGAAGCAGTGGACAGTATCTAAGGAGAGAATAAGAATATTCTTTAATCGAGTAAAAAGTCAATAAAACACATTTTAAAATGAGCCTGAAGGCACGAGCTATTTTTCATAAGCTCGGCTCTTTCTTTTTTGGTCCTCTTTTCTCTCCAGTCAGGTTTTGTTATTAAGTGCTGTGGCTTTTTAATCAAAGCCCACAGTTACCCGGAGTACATTTTTATGCTGGCTCTGGCCCAGGCGCAGGCTGCCGAGGCTGCACATCAACAGAAAGCCCAGAGAAGCGTTCCTCAACTTGGACCTTTTGTCCCAGCTTACTTCCTGTTGACCGACGAGTGGCCCTTTGCCTGGCTTCTTGTCAGGTTGTTCACACAGAAGAGAGTTCAGTGTTTCTAAGGGCAGCGAAATCTTGAAGCAGATTAAAAGTAGTATGTGATGCTCTTGGAGCAAGAATGCCAGCTTCCCCCCCCCCCCCCCCGGGTTTGCTAAAGGACAAAGGTTGCAAGGACGAGATAGAGCGGTTTGGTGTGCTGGGGTGTAATTACACGCCTGCTAGGGAAGAACAGCACAAGATATTTACTGGCTGACTGTTCTCTTTAATGGCAGGGTTGAATCCCTGACCATGTGTAAAGCCTCGTGAAAATGTACTATTACTTGTCAGAATATAATTTTAATACAGTTGCTACAACTCTGTTGCAATATGTCCAGCCTAAGCACTGCGTTTAGTAGCTGGAGGAAAGAACTCTATTTGGACATGTCCTTTAATGCAAAGCCTGTAGTACGATGTGTTCATCATATTATCTAAAATCTCATTGTCTGGCTCTTTTCCTCTGCTACGTAGGGGTGTGATGCATGTACCTATATATGCATAGTTACATATATGCACATATGAATATGCATAATAATTTTAGTGTTTATCATAGCAGTAGAAATACAGTTGTAGCTGCAGCAGTGCAGTGATGATACAGGGAGCCCCGAAAGTCATTTGTGCCCCAAAGCTTTTCTCATCTCTAACAGCTATGTGAGCTGGACTAGAGAAAGTCACTGCTACTCCCTACAAACATTATAGGCTTTGCCTCGCTTTTTTAGTGCTTATGGCAGAGAGGAAAAGTTATTGTAGTGGAAACCTCTCTGCTCAGTTAATCCCGTGTGCACCGTTCTCCTGGCACACAGGTATTTTACTGCTGTCCTGAGCTACTAGGGCTTGATATGAATAGGAGATTCCTTAACTACCCGGCCTAGAGGATGATTCAGGAGAGTAAGATGAAGGCTTACAGGATTAAATGAAGAGAAGGAAGACAAGGCTGAACATCCAAAACCCACTTCCTGAGAGCAGGCTTGTGGCACAGCCTGCCGAGGGCAGTGGCAGGGGCCCTGCTGTTGGAGTCACCTTGCTGAAGATGGCAGGGCATGGTACACAAATGCCTGTATATGCAGGCAGGGGTGGCAGGAATTAACCCAGCATTTTCCATGCCAAGAGCTCAGCCCAGTGAATAAAGATGGATGTAGGTCTAAGAACAAGAAGGTCCAAGAAGGGCTTTGTGTGTGTGTGTGTGTGTGTGTGATTTCAGTGATTGAAAGCTTAGATTTTTCAAGAACTTCCTAGGATGCATCCAGGTAAAATTCAGTAGGAAGGAGCATGCTTATGTGAGGTTTTAATAGGAAGCAGGCTCACAGCAATACAGAAGTAGGTTATGAGTCCTAGTGTGTCTGTCTCTCTCGTTCCTCATTTCTCTGTGTTCCTGAGGGACTCCTTCATATCACAAAGTCCATTTGACTTATGACCTAAGACAGATTTTTTTTTTTTTTTCCAGCTCAGCAGAGGTGAAAGGCTAGGGCAGTATCCCACAACCAACCTAGCTTCCACATTTTTTCCCAATCTTAAACTCTTCAGTACTTGCAGATAATTTTCTACTGTCAAGATACCTGCTTCCAATGGCTGGAGGATAAGGGGAAATTATGGGGTTAATCAAACATTTTCAAAAAGTCTGCACAGGAAATCATAAATAGTTCTTAATACTCAACATCTTTTAAAAATTAAGGAGAAAAAATACTGGTCACTTTTCTAATTGGAGAATGCCATTAGTTGTTCCTATCGTTTATCAATATAATTTAATTTATTGCTGGCATTTTTTCCCCTCTATAAATTTCTGGTATCATTGTATTTTTAATATCATGGCTATCAAATTATCGTAAAGGGAGAGAACTAATGCTTTATGCTTATGGGAACAAACATTATTAAATGTGGAAAATTAAAATGTCTTTGATTTTTTTTTCCTTTTTGTTGGATCTGGGTTTTTTAGTTGCTATTTGTTCCACGCTACTTTTCCCTTTGTAAAATACTTTTGTATTAATAAATAGCTGAGCTTATTATGCATGGAAAATGATCGCTCCCCCCGATGTTAGGACTCAAGAACCATCTTCTCTGGAGCCAGACCACCTATCCACGCAGTTATTTCTCTGATTTTCATGTCATCTTTATGGTTTTGGCATGGTCAGCCAGACAAATTAGGCCCCATTAGTCCATTTTTGCCCTCAGCTGCTGAGGTTTTAGGTGCCTGAGAATCACTGTGAGACCTAAATCTTGGTCTGTAAAGTTATGCAGCTAATAGGTCACATATAGTAAAAAGGAAAGGGCCAAATTGCTCTAGAAATACCTGGAGGAAAAAAAAAAGAGGGGATTGGATTGTGAAAAGGAAGGTGAGAGAAGGCAATATACGTGTTTGCTGGAAATGGTTTTTTTGGTCTTTGGGCAAGACCAGTGGGCACCAGTGGTGACTGCAAGCTGAGAATGCAGTTTGTCCATTCCTTCAAAGTTTGTCCATTTTGAAGGACTACAAAGGAAGTGCAATGATATCAGAAGTGAATGGAGTTAAGAGGAAGCCTTCAGTCCGTCCCTGGTGGTCACAATACTGAAAGGTTGGTATGAAATGGATGAGGAAAGCTTACGCACGCCAGTGGCATGAGGGACACCAAGAGCACAAAGCTGCTGGCTCCCAAACGGCTGAAAGGATAAATGCTCRATTTGCACACACAAAGAAAATGTTTCTTTGACAAGGCATGTTGAATTACACCCAGGGAAAATTCCACATGCCCTTAAAAAAAGATAAAAAATCAATATACTGTTTCACAAATATATTTTTATTCCCTGGTTTCAGTGACTTCTGTAAGCTGCGTGTCTGATGCCCGGCTTCCAGGTCCAAGCAGCAATGATATATTAAATAGCTGTGTTTTTTAAAAAACAATCTGTTTTCTTTTTGACATAAGTGAAATATTGAAGCATCTACTGGCAAGCTTGTTAAATTAGTTGCTTTTTATTGGATGTCATTGGTGAAAGAAGAAATATGCAGTACAGATGTGTGTTTGAATGCTCAGGGAAACAACTTTAAGGTGGTAGGATGTTGATCACATTGCTTGGCCTTTTGGGCCAGTTCAAAACATCTGCGCAGCTCAGCTGAGTTGTGTTTTTACTGGTTGGATAGCAAAGCCGATGTGTCAATACAGAGTTTGAACTAATGGAAGGACTATTTTCTTGGCTATCGTTAAAAAGCCAGGAATGCGGACCATTCCCAAACATAAACGTTCTTGTCTGTAAATATTTCAATTATAACTAGGTGTAGTTACAGATACCCRTCTTAAACAAACAGAAGACCCTCGGACTCAAACCCCAAAATCTCCGCACAATTTTTTGGGGTCCAAATTCTCTCTTTTTCACCAGTTATTTTATTTTTGGAAGATGCATATGAGCAAGCAGTGTAAGCTGGAACAACACTTCCGTGAATTATTTTAAGTTAGAAATAAGCTTTTGCCTAGTACTTTCCTATGTCCGTTTGGAGTGCTGTTTCAGTTGTTTTTTATTCTACGAGGTCCAACTTCTCTGTCAGCAGTGAATTAATACTCTTGGATGAAACAGGGCAAAAATGGGTTTCCCATCTGTGTTTTTGAGGATTTCTTCACCTATTCTGTATTGGGGTGAACGCAAGATTTTTTGAAATGGAGGCAGGGGAGAAGGGGGGGGGGGGACCCCCCCCCCCCCCCCCCCAGTCTGCTGCTTTTTCAAATCTGAAGAAAAGCTTGTGTGTGCAAAAGTATCTTTTCCAACCATCTGTTGATGTAGTAAAAGATATTTTCTCTGTACCTGCTTCTCTCCTGTCCTTAGCTTGGCACTATTACAGTGTCATAACCACGAGAAAGAAACACCTCGTCCAAACAGCTGGCTGAGGGATGGAAAACTCAGGTTGAAGCTCTGGGTCTGAATCAGTGCCCTGCCTGACCCGCAAGGGTGTTCTGACCCTCAGGCTGCTCTGCCACCCTTAGCCCTGTTGCAACTTTGAGTAGAATTTACAATGTGGAGGTGAAAGGTCTGTGGAAACCACTACATTGTTTTGTGTTAATTTAAATGGTTTGGGGTATTTTTCAGGGGAAAACTATTTGTCTGGCAACTTCCTAGTCCATTCCGCTGCTGAGCTTGCAATATTTGTGTCTGCCTTAGGAACAAGTTGCAGCAAAATGATGAACGCCTTGGAGAGTTGGAGCGTTGGATTATATAGCCCAGGAGAGCGAACGTGCCTGGGTGCAGGGCTGCTTGCAGGCTGCACTCGCTCCGACGAAAGCCTGAAGCAGGCCAGCATAGCCTGCACTGGCAGTAAGAGCATAAGACTAGAAGAAATTAGAGCAAACCAGTAAGAAGTTCACTAGTCTTGCCTGGAAGTTTAATTTAATGAGAAGTAAGCATCCAACTTTTAGGCATGAATTGACCACCAGCACACAGCAAGTTGTGACCCTGACCACTTGAAATTGTGGGGCATTAAAAGATAGATATTGACTCCACTGGGAAGTAGGAGAAGTCAAAATCTTGCAGGCAGGAGCGTCTAGCAAGAGGTCATAGTAAGATGTGGCAAAGCCTTTGATTTAGAAATTAAATAGCTGCAGTAACTAGTATAAACACTGTAAGACAGAAGGTTTGTGACTGATAAGAGGATTAAAACATTGCTCTGCCATTAGACGTTGTGCACCTCCCATCCTTCTCCCTCAGATTAAAGTCCCTCTTTAAGCCGAGGCATTTTGGTAGTTACCAGTTGAACATTAAGAGGAACATGCTGTCAAATGTTAACTCTAAATTAAGATGTTTGTTATATTAAATGATTATCACTTTAGGCGTATGCACCCAAATGAATATCCACAGAGAATCTTTTATAAATAATTCTTTCAGAAAATGATAATGATAATGATAAAATGACTTGTTAAGGAAGAGAGGACAAGGACTCATTCCCAGCAGTGATGCCTTGTTTATTCTGAAACGTATGAACAAATGGTGCGATAATTCCTTCTCTAGAATACAAAGGCTACCTTCAACACACAGATTTAACCAGGTTTTCTTTCTTTCTAGTTTTGCTAAGCCTATATAAAAAGTGTGCTAATTCTTCCCTTTTATCTAGAGAAATCATCGCAACATCATAGTTAAAGCTGTGTATAAACCGATCGTTAACTGGGAGTCCAGAGACTTGATTTTTTTTTATTTTATTCTAAGTTGTCTTTCCTTTCACATTCTTCTGTGCAAAGCRGAATGCTGCGCTGTGATTGATCTGTTTCCATAAACTAGTGCATCTTGTATAATACATCTGCTTTCTTGGGATCTAAGTCATTAGRCTTTCTGAGAATACCTTGGGTGAAATGTTGAAGGGAAACCATATGCTTCTCAGCTGCACACGGGCTGTATGAATGCAACATATTTTCTTGGGGCGAACGCCTAGGTAGTAGAATAGCAGTCATTATCACTTGATATCCATTCCACCAGTCCTCTCAACATTGATCCAGTACTACTGCAATACCTTGTGCCAATGCTGTCTGTCAGAGACACCTCCTTTCTGATACAGAAGAGCTATCAAAGGTCTCCTGTATGATTTCTAGACTGAGGTATCATGGCCACAAGATCCTGCGATGTGTCATTGTTCCATTTCATTTTCTTTAAATAAATGGGAAGATAAAGATCAAGACTGAGATCAAGCTAGTTTTTCTAACAATATCTCAGATGTATGCACTCTATCAAAACCCCTGATTTTCTAGAACTGAAGACACAAAACCCCAGAATCCAATGTTAGAGTCATGGTTTAACCCCAGCCGGCAACTAAGCACCACACAGCTGTGCACTCRCTCCCCCCTGGTGGGATGGGGGAGAGAATCAGAAGAGTAAAAGTGAGAAAACTTGTGGTTGAGGTAAAGACAGCTTAATAGGTGAAGCAAAAGCTGCACACACAAGCAAAGCAAAACAAGGAATTCATTCACTACTTTCCATCAGCAGGCAGGTGTTCAGCCATCTCAAGGAAAGCAGGGCTCCATCATGCATAACAGTTACTTGGGAAGACAAACGCCATCACTCCAAACATCCCCCACTCCTCCTTCTTCCCCCAGCTTTATATGCAGAGCATGAGCATGATGTCATATGGTATGGAATATTCCTTTGGTCAGTTGGGGTCAGCTGTCCCAGCTTCTTCTTGTGCACCCCCAGCCTACTCGCTGGTGGSAKRGKGTGAGAAGCAGAAAAGGCCTTGACTCTGTGTAAGCACTGCTCAGCAGTAACTGAAACATCCCTGTATTATCAACACTGTCCAGCAGAAATCCAAAACATAGCCTCATACTAGCTTCTATGAAGAAAAAATCCCAGCCAAAATGAGCACAGTTAGCTATGCCACTGTAAATTGTTGGTGGATAAGGGAAGACCAACTGACGTCATCTACCTGGACTTGTGCAAAGCATTTGACAACAAGGATGTTGTCTCTAAATTGGAGAGACATGGATTTGACGGATGGACCACTCACTGGATAAGGAATTGGCTGGATGGTCACACTCAAAAGAGTTGTGGTCAACGACTCGATGTCCAAGTGGAGACAAGTGGTATTCCTCAGGGGTTGGTATTGGGACTGGCGCTGTTTAACATCTTTGTCGATGACATGGGTTTGAGTCGATGACAGTGGGATTGAGTGCACCCTCAGCAAGTTTTCCGATGACACCAAGCTGTGTGGTGTGGTTGACGCATTGGAGGGAAGGGATGTCATCCAGAGGGACCTTGACAGGCTTGAGAGGTTGGCCCGTGCGAACCTCATGAAGTTCACCAAGGCCAAGTGCAAGGTCCTACACATGGGTTGGGGCAATCCCAAGCACAAATACAGGCTGGGCAGAGAATGGATCGAGAGCAGCTCTGAAGAGTAGGACTTGGGGGTGTTCGTTGATGAGAAGCTCAACATGACCCGGCAATGTGTGTTTGCAGCGCAGAAAGCCAAGTTTATCCTGGGCTGCGTCAAAAGAAGCGTGACCAGMRGGTCAAGGGAGGYGATTCTCCCCTCTACTCCGCTCTCGTGAGACCCCACCTGGAGTACTGTGTTAAGCTCTGGGGCCCCCACCATTAGAAGGACACGGCCCTGTTGGAGCGAGTCCAGAGGAGGGCCACAAAGATGATCAGAGGGCTGGAGCACCTCTCCTATGAAGACAGGCTGAGAGAGTTGGGGTTGTTCAGCCTGGAGAAGAGAAGGCTCCGGGAAGACCTTATTGCRGCCTTTCAATATATAAAGGGGGCTTATAAGAAAGATGGAGAGAGAATTTTTATCAAGGCCTGTAGTGATAGGAAAAGGGACAGCAGTTTTAAAGAGGGTAGATTTAGATTGGACATAAGGAAGAGATGTTTTATGATGAGGGTGCTGAGACACTGGAACAGGTTGCCCAGAGAAGTTGTGGATGCCCTATCACTGGAAGTGTTCAAGGTCAGGTTGAACAGCACTTTGAGCAACTCGATCTAGTGGAAGATGTCCCTGCCCATGGCAGGGAGTTGGACTAGATGATCTTTAAAGGTCCCTTCCAACCCAAACTGTTCTATGGTATGATTCTATGAAATTAGAATAATCTCTCATATCCTCAGTGTTCTCCAGGTGTACATTAAGATCAGAGTCTGGTCAGTAGGTTTCAATTTCATACCTTCAGTGTGGTGACAAATTAATTACAAGTAGATAAACTCTGATTACCCATCAAGCTTCAAGTATAGTTTTCATCACTTTTCCTAACATATCTGCTGACACAACATGTCGTTGTCTAGACTCAGTGAACAGTTATAACGAGAATAACATGTTAATTAATGTTGTTAGAAAAAAAAGAAGGGGGACGAATTTGCTGCCTCAAATGAAAATAATTTAAAGGGAGTAAGGGGGTGAAACTATCATCAAACCCAAACGAAAATGTAACCACAACAGTTGTGTGTTTTGATAACCATAGTTAACAGAAACTGCAAAGCTAAACTTGGCAGGTGAACACGGTCTATTTAAATGGTAGAATAACGTAATATTTTAAGTGTACAGTTGATGCTAACGTATGATTTTTGGCAATTTCCAGAATGCTTTTTATGGTCAGAAAATGTGTTTTGCCTGTCTTACTAGTTGCACAAGATGACTTTAAAGTGCTTCTAGTCTGGTGCAATAACATTAGTCCTTTGTGTAGCACAGTGTCCTACAGTGTGCGTAATGACAGTGTAGTTATCATAGCTGTTAACAAATGGGGCTTAATGGTTGCTTCAGTCTTTATGACTCAGGCGAGACCCTTTAAAAATTGTACTGTAAACTCATTAGATGTAATTTGAATTGGAAGTTCTAGAAATAGATGCTAGCTGATAGACTTTGTTGATGGTCATAGAGCAAAACAATTAATCCCCAGTTTATTTATCCTGGTGGCTTCGTTTTGTGTTTGTTGATACCTCATTTGCTCTTGTTTCTTTCTCTGAAGACCCGTTAGGGCTTTTTTTTTTTTTTTTTTTAAGGGAGGCAGAAAAAATCTGTTTTGTTTGCATGAATTCAGGTTTGAGGAACTTAAACCACCTGGTTTTCAGTTCTGCTCACTGCCAGCCCTCAACTGTCCTGGTAAGCTGTGCTTTTTCACGGACATGAGGGAGACTGGTATAAACAGCTGTCCCCCTAGTAAAAAATCGAAGCGTTAGATCAGCGTTGATGTCATTTTTTTTTGGTTTTTTTTCCTTGAATGCTAGTCAATAGTGGCTGAAGTTCATGTGAACAAGGATGTTTAGAACAATATGTTTTGGCTGCCTGACTCTCAACATGAGGCAATGTGTAATTCACATGAACCTTCTGCAGAAGTTTCTGGATCACATACCAAACGCAGCGCTGGCCTCATAGCACAGAGACCCTGATTGAAGTCCAGCTTGCAGTTCCACACAGACTCATTTTTTCCAGGATAGAGCTCTTTCCAAGGCACAGAGCACAAGTGAGTAGTTAGATGGTGTTTGACTCATCAGCTGTTCAGTCTTATGATAGAGAAATAGCTCCCTTCCAGCATTCGCCATTCTTTTGAATGGAGGCGCTCGGCAGAGTCACCCAGCTTTGGTAACAACCAAAAGCATCCCCTGGCCAAGGTCATTAAAATGTTCTTTGCGAAGCATGTAGAGTATTGCCTGGATGAGCCGGRGCGCAGGCATGTGAGCCAAGGGGTGGGCGTGAGCCACTAATTAGACGAAACAAAATCAACCTCGGATTTGGAGCACTGTATGGGTCAGAGCCAGCAATGTCTCCTGCTCCAGCAGTGATTTATGACACTTCCTCAAATATGAAACATCTGGGAAGAGAGGTCGGTAAAATCCCTTTGAGAAAGTGCACGCAACAGGATGGCAGAGGAAGGCAAGGCATGTGAAAACTGCCAAAATCTTGTATAACTCTTTGTAGCATTAAAAAAGCAAACAAATAAATAAATGTTGCTTCCCTCCCTCCTTAGCGTAGTGTAATGCTCCTGATGGATAACATCATAATTTTATTTTTCCTAGATAATGAGGTCTCATTTGGGTTAATCCTATGGCAAAGCAACCCGCCAAATTAGAGCCCCAGCTCCTGCCTGATCTGTTTTGTCATTATTTCTGCACACCCATTGTTTTACACATAGTACATTTTATTTGGTGTAGTGAGCCTTTCTGTTATGATACTTGCTGATATGGAACATATGATATTGTGACTAGTCCACGTTTTCTGTCATATTTCGCTAGCATAACCTTGCAAGTGGTATGAAAGGCTTTTACACCTGTCAGAAAGGCTTACTTAACTCATATGTTAGAGCTACTGCAAAACCGGCTTGCTGAAATGAGCTGCAAATTCAAAGCAGCATATTGAATTTTGTAATTTATTTGTTCACAGCACAGGTCAATTAATTTATTTCACAGTGATGTAATATTTAATATTTGAAAAAAATAGATAAAGCATGGCTGAGAAGCTGTTCTCTGTTCAGCTGAGCAAAACAGCAAATGTTTCTCCTGTTTGCAGCAAATACAATGCATGTCATATGAATAATACTATCCAGTGAATAATAGGCATGCTTGCTGAAATGGTTTGGACTGTATTGTTTTTCCTGTCATCGGAAGATTCCTTAACATTCCTTATTAAAAGGCACAGTACAATTAAACAAACAAATAATTCTTTCCCAGACAGGAAAAATAAATAACCTTTCTGGGCCTCCCAAGCTTAAATTGTCACGCATATTTTATCCATAGTTCTTTGAGACATGAAATATATCTCCCTTTTTGGTTTCTACAAGGCTTTRCAATATGGGGCTTAGTGTAAGCCTTTCTTCTACCCTGTAATGCAAATAATCAATGATCATTGCAGCATCCTATTTTTTTAATCATCTTTTAAAATAGCACTCAAAGAGGTAGCATTATGTGCTTAGTCAGGTTTGTTTATTCCAATTCCTCAAGCTTCATCTTTTGCCAAACCCGAACATTAAAAAAACAACCCCAACAACAAATCAAAAATGATTAGGAAAACAAACTCTTGAATTTGACTTTTAGGTAAGTCATCAATACCAAGAAATCTCAGGTGAAAGAGCTGCCAACAGTAGAAACCCAGTATTTTTTTAATAGCAAGAAAAAAAAAAAMCAGAAATGCTTGTAGGTCCAGTGGTATATCCTGTGGAGTATAGACAATAATAGAATAAATATAGAAAATAATAGAACAAGGACAATAAATGTATATAAATGAAGTATTATAACTGGAGTACATCCCGTAATCTCAAATAGTAGCTCGCTCTTGTACASGTGTTGACACCCCTGGCCTGGTCTTGGTGCATTCTTTCTATCAGGTCTCATATATTATCCCTCTCTGAAGAAAAGCCAATGGAGAGACTCCCTTACATGTTCCCCAGCTGCCTGGTCATGCTCCTGCCAAGATAGATGGTAAGGCTTTGTTCTTAGCAAATGAACTAGGTATTTTCATCCTGTTTTTAAGATAAATTACAGAGACGAAATACAACAAATACATCTTTCAAGGTATTTGTCTATACCAGTTTGTTAGGGTGGAGAGTACTTGTATTGCAGTCTTAAGTGTTGATTTTGATGGCCAGATTTTGRGTTTTTTTGAATGAGTAAATGCTTAACAGTTTGCTTATAGGTCTTTATGAATATCCCTCCTGACATTCATGCCAGTGCCAACATATATGAATTGTCATGTTTTCTGTTTCTTTACTTTCCAAGTTCATTTGTGATTTTTGGTTTTTGTTAACTTATCATTAACGGCATCTTGTTTGTGTTACCATTACTGTGTGTGAAGTTTTGCAGCACGCCTGTGTGATAGCTGAACTGTGACTTTGCTCTTTTGCCATTGAATGCCAAACCTTAGTCTCCTGCTAGAGGGCCAAGACGATGTTTAGATAGTATCTATTTATCCATTCTTCATATCAAAGAATGTCTGTCCTGCCGAAGACAAACAACGTCTTTTGCTCCCATGCCTGTATTTCATTGCTTCACTTTGATAGCTCGTATTAAGGCTTGTCATTATTTTTAACAGGAACCCATGGCATATAAAGATGCAGAGTTGCTACAAGTGGGCAAGGTAAACAGCAGCCTGGACCAAAATGGCAGCGGTCCGGCTGTGTATGTTGCCCATGGCAGAGCCCTGGGAACCCACGCTTTTTGGTGCTGTGGCCAACAAAGTGTTGGGATGAGCACGAGGGTGGCTACTACAGGGACAGGAGGAAGGGTAACGTAGCTCTTTCCACGTTGTCTTTCAAGTCAGTAAAAACAAGTTTATGCTGTTCTCCTCTGGTGACAGGAACAACCCAGCCATGGCCCCTTGTGTCTGCGACAACAGAGGTCTGTTTTGCTCCTGATCAACCTTCAGATGCCTCTGTTAGTGTTTGAGTGAGCAGTGATGGAGGCTGTCGGATGCTGTCAAAAACTGATTAAGTTAACGAGCTTGTTTTGCCACTTGATGTGCTTCTCCATAACTGTTCTGAAGGTGAAAATCTGGTAGGCACATGATCTTCTGGGCTGTGAAATCCAGTCTGCTTTTCCCTTAGATATGCTAATATGGGTCATCTATTTTGCCTGTCACCAATAATCAGAGTCATTTAGATCACCTTTGATTTACACACTATGTTTTCCTGCCTTTTTCTTTGAGGACATATTTTTGAGGGATTAACATTTGGTTTGACTTGTTCTCTTTCTTGTGCTGGTATCCTCGCTTATCCAGGCTTTCAGATGAGCCTCCCCGGAAACTATTTGCAGCTGTAGCTGCTGCATTGCCTTTCATTTGTCATATAGACAAAATTGTGGTATGTCAGTAGTGACTTCCTGAGATCTGAACTAAGCCTAAGAACACTGAAGCCTGCTCTTCAGTTCAGCTTAGATTTCTCTAGTGATATCAAATCTTCTGTTGGATTCTTCAGCCTTCTGCTATTGCTTTTCCTAACACTGTGAGAACATCAGGTTCTCCTGAGCTTGATTTATAGTTTTACTAATCAGAAATTAGATTGCTCGTCACATTAGTTCCTTTGATATCCTGGGGAGGTGGTCTAATACATAGATACATTTCAAGTCATATGGTGGGTACAGATGTGGGGAAACAGTGCTCTGCCAATCAGCTTGGCCTTTTACTGAGTAGACAGTGGTTACCAGTGTCTGACTTGCCTGTTGTTTTCTCTACTGGGTTGTCAACATTCCCAACACTACACTGAAGTTTCCCATCCTAATTCTTGGGAATTTGCAAATAAAAAAATTGTAGAATTAATCTTTGATCTCATAATCATAGTCATCTTTTAGTTAGTAACATTATATAATTGTCATTTTCACGTGTTTTGAAACCTGCCTTGGAGCAATCAGTTGCTAATAAGTTCCTACAAGATGAGAAATCTTCTTTTAGAAGTCCTAATTAATGATGCTTCCTGTGAGTGGTAACCATCTTGTCTCTTCGAGTAAATTGTGTTTTTATTTTCATTTTTCAGTGTCTTTCTGTCTGCTTCTCATTATTAACTATTGCTTATTCCAGGAAGAGTAATTACTCCAGGATGAGATTCTGTTTGTTGACTCCTTTCATAACCTTTTTTGGCTTTTGCTGATGCAGCCATGCTCCAAATGTTCCAAAAAACTCTTTCAGAAGTTGTACATCCTCAGAGATTTTGTTACTTTTCAGCTTTCAACAAGAGTCCATGCTTGCCAGTATAGAGTCTGTTACTTTGGTACATTCTGTGCCACGCATCCATCTTTCTGTGTCTCTGGCTAGCGTAACTTATCTTAGACAGCCAGAAAGGTCCTTTTTAATTGGAATCTACCCCTTAGCCCTGCGTGATTCAGATGTCATGAATAGGAGTGAAAGCCTAGTAGTGTCTTACAATCTTTCTGCCGCATCAAGCCACAAGCCCCAAGAAAGAGATTTATTTAAATGAAATATATATTATATGTGTATGTATGTTTGTATGTGTGTATATATATGCATATACTTAGCTGAAACAAACTCTAGGCAAACGTGGGGTTTAGAGATGAGTTCAATCAAGAGGATTTTTGGCCATGAATACTCTAAGATATCTGTATTTTTGGGAGGGAAAAACTTCTTCATTTTCTTATTGAGGAGGTTTTTTTTATTGTGAGTCTGATTAACCAAAGCACCTAAATGCTTGTTTTACTCTAAGCATGTGCTTAAGGACTTCTGCTTTTGGGAATCCTGGCTCCATGGAAAAAAGCTGATCAGACAGTATTTTGAGCCACAAGGAGCTTTGTGTGGAATAAGCTGACAACAGCTCCTTAACCAGTTGAAGACTGGAAGCACAAGCCTGCATAATCAGCAATGGTCCTGCTTTTATTACAATGAAACTGCTGCCAATAAGTGAGACTGAATATGCAATCTGCCAGCTGGCATCTTCCCTTCCCTTCTGAATTTTGATTATTTTTACAACAATACTGTAAAACTTTGTGTTACTGTAATGCTTTGCATCTGAGGAGCTTACAGTGCTTTACAAATGCACAATAACTGGTTAATTGGATTAGTTAGTCTAATTGCTAAAAGGTAAATATAAATGTATTATTCCCATTTTACAGAAGAAGAAATTGAGGCAGCAGGAAGTTAAGTTATAGGAAGGTCTGCAGACTGTTTAGCATTGGTGTAGTGAAGGGAATAAAAAGGATAAGCTTGACTAATAAATAGAAAGGGAGGTAAAATAAGGTAACATTCCCTCTTTGGTGATCTAGGACAATCACTGAAAACTGTATCTTTCATTTCACCCTTCAGTTTGTTGCCCTGTGAGCTGGACAAACTAGTCCTTCCTTTCTGAGAGGAAAGAGTAACTCCCCCAAAGAGGAAGCTGAGATAGAAATACTTTAGTGATTTTCTAGCATTATTATTTTTGCTAGGAAGAGGGATGTAGCTGGTAAATTTATGATGTGACTGGAGCCAAAAGAAGAAAAAAAAGTCCTACTTAGTCTGTGTGAGGAGAGAAAATACTTGCGAGGCACTTGCTGTGCTAACCTCGGTCTGTACTGACCAGTTTCCCTGGGCCCTGCAGCTATATTGCTTCCAGCACCCAGGCTGGCTTGTTCGGAGCTCTTTTGGGGATCTCTGCACATTTCAGCCCTGTGACGTGTATATACATCGTCGGGCTCCGTTGTACTGAGGGCACTAGTGACCTCCAGCAGCAAAACAGCAAACCTGGTGCCGGTTTTCCTGTGACCGTAATGCAGTCAGCTGTTATTGATCCCCTGCTAGGAAACAGGCTTTCCACATGTGAAGTTACTGTCATTGTCCTTTTCTCAATTTACTGCCCTTGCCTGACACGGAGAGATTTGGAAATTTATGTGCGTTGTGTATGAAACAGGTTATTGTATTTTAGATTAAAAACAGTGGAACTGTCCTTGAAAGGGTACAGCCTGGGGAAGTAACAATGAAAATGGTCTTAAATTATTTTAGTTAAAAAGAGATTAAGGAAAATGCTTTGATCTCCTATGGTAATGATGAACTTCAGCAGATGTACCTGAAGTCTATAATTCTTTCTTCCACTTTCTCTCAGTWAAGTAAAAGACCATCAAAATCTACAACACTTGGTTTCTGCATTTTTATTTCAAAGAGAATCYCATTGAGGGTGAGTGAAATGCTCATTAAATTGAGCCAGCTTGGTAGATACAGAGTTGTTTCCACTAGCTAGCTAACCTGTTGGGCATCAGCCATAATCAGAGAATGATTACATCTGCATCTGTGCAGTGAGTTGTTTGTTCCTTGGTATGTCTGTATCAATCCACATTTGGATTTGAGTGATAGTACATTTAGTAGGGTGCTGAATACTGGGGCGGGGGGGGATATGTAGTCAATATGGTAAATTACACCGAGAACTTGACCTCCTATTTGCATACTTGTGTACTCCACCTACTTTATAAGCAAAAAAGCTAAAKAAGAAAGGATTAATTGCTTTTAATTCGTTCAGCTTCTTAAAATATACATAGTAGCAYATTGCTTTAAAAAGATGTAAGGGAGCAGAAGAATTTGAGGCAAAAAAGTTCATGCTTTCCAGCTAATACTTGCTTTTCATTGTATCAGCTCGCTGTGGTTTGCCTGCGTGACCCAGCTGCAATGAATGTAGTCGAGCAAGAGCTGTTTGCCTGAGTCTTTCTGATGTGCTAACAGGAAGAAGTAGTGGTGACAGTCGTACCCTTCATCATCACTGGGAGAGAACAGGGAGGGGAGGGAAAGAAAGACCGAGAGCAAATGAGAACAATATTTGGCCCAAATTAGTTTTCCTGACCAAACACTTGGTATTTTTGTTCCAAAGGCCCCTGGCTCACAATGAAAATGAGCTAATCCCTATTAGGAAGTCTTTCTGGATTTTGACTGGGAAGTGTTTGGTGTTGAATGAACGAGCTTTGAGAGAAGCTTTTGTCCATGTTGTGTTCTCATTAGCAGTGTTCTCATTAGCGGAGCCTTGTGATAAAAATGGGTGCATTGCCCTAGTTTTTTATTTATTAGAACTAAAATCCAATGTGCAAGTATCCCTGATTTTTTTTTCTTTCCCTATCCACCTATGCCATGCCTTGCATGAGTGCCTCACTGCCCTGTCCCTTCCTCTGTGTACAGTCCCAGCGTGAGAGTCTCGCCCTCCTTTCCCTTCCTTTCTTCTCCCTTTGGCACATGCCATGAGCTGGCTCTTGCCCCACACTGTAAGCTTGATAAAGGCTGAAAAGTGACACTTGCAGAGGGAAATGTTCACCCTGCCCAGCTTTAGAAACAAACACAAAAGTCTCAGTTTAAAAGCTGGTTTCGCCAGACTCTGTATATAAATGCAGAGAGAAGCTCCTTCAGAAGGTGATTCAGAAAATGAATCTAGCTTTGGTGCTCTGAAATATCCTATGGAGGAGCTGCTCTCCGTTTCCACTGACACATGAGGAACCTGGGGTTCCCGCATGCCTAAATTAGTCAACATTACCTGAAGCTGGGCAGAACTGAAGTTCGGAAGCTGAGCTATCTTCAGCTGTGCCCTGGTGAACAAGTTTTCTTCTGTAGCAACCATACTTTGAGAATCAAAATAATAATCTTCTGATACACGTTCCTTGGATAAAAATTAGTTATTTTAAGTGTGTTCAAGAACTTCCCAAGGCCCCAATTCCATCTTGAGTGTTTTCTAGCTGTGTTTATGGGAGAGAAGCAAGTGCCTGTGGAGCAAGTTGTAGCAGAGAACTGTTGCAGCAGACATCCGAAGGCTGTGACACCAGCAGAGTATTGGCTTTCTCACGCTGCCCTAGAAACGTGCTGCAACCCTAAACTGCAGCATCCATCAAGATAAGGTTTCATTTTCGTTGTTCTGTGCCCTTGGCCCTTCAGCTAGGACCAGGCTGCCCTTTGTGTTGGGGGGTGTTGATAGCAAAGCCCTTTCTGAGGCAGCTAGACTGAATCTTACAAAGCTGGTTAAAATGTTGGTCTGTTAAAAAGACAGCACTTCATAGGCTTGGTCTTGCTTGGGATATGGGGCTGGACTCTTTCATGAAAGAAATTTTCCATGTAAGTACCTAGTACTTTCTGTTTCTGATTTATCTAGAAATTCTGGCATTTTCTCTGTCTAAAAGTCTCATTAGTAGGAAGACGCTGATGATATTTTGGCAAGTCTACTCCCAATTTTGGATAAAATAGTAAGTACAGAAACATATTGGACAAGAAAAATAATGGATGTAGTATACTAACTTTTTTTTCCTAGCTGAAAAAAGCTTCAATTCCAAGCAAAGATTTGGCTTATTTTTCACTTTATTTACTCCCTAATTCGTTCCTTTGTTGTACTATCATTTCAAAACAGACCTTTCTGCTTACTTCTCACCTTTTTTCAAAGCCCTCGTATTCTGTACTGGACTCCTAAGACATCTGTTGCCTCTGTAGTTTTCCTGTTTCAACTTTAGAAGCCGTTTTGTTTTTTTTTTGAGAACTACTGTTTCCATCTTAATAGCTGAAATTAGCAGACAAGGGAAATAGGGGGCTGGAGAGGCTAGAAAAACAGGCTAGGAGAGAGGAGATGATGGAAGAAAATGACAGAAATACATAAAATGCAGTAAAGGAAAGATCTGTTTGAAACATAGCAGGAAGTATGGGAAAGACAGAAAGTGTGGAGAGAAAAGGCAAACAAACAAAAAAGAAAAAGAATTGCATTGCCAGAGCATGAGGTCTTTACTTTCTCCTTGCCTCCATTGGTATGATTATGTATTTGCTGGAAGCTTACAGGGTTTTATGGAAACATCTTCCCTGTTGTCATCCCTGGATAGAATGATTCCTTTGAAATGAYTTATAGGAGTGGAAAAGTCATTAACCAAGCCATCTTCCTAGCCTACGCATAAGTCTTTCTCTTTTTAAGTCACCTTAGAGGAGCAGGGAGAAGAGGAGCTGGAAAGTGAAGAATAGGAGTGATCATCTCAGGGCTGGAAAGAAAATGGACAAGGCTGTCTGGAAAAAAGAAACAAAAAGAACAGCCTACTACAGAGCTTCCTAATACCAATATATCTCTTAAAAAAGGGAGAATATGGTTGTGTGTGATTTGCTAGAGGAAGTAGAGGAAGGTCAATTAAAAAAAAAAAAAAAGCTAGCAACTTTTAAAATTATTATTTTCTACTTTATTTTATATATATAAAAATAAAGTGAAAACTTAGATGAAACACTCAATTTTATTAGTGCTTGTTTGGATGGTACGATGGCCAGGAATTGTTTGTTTCAAGGGGGTCTGCTTCACCTCTTTGTTCCACTATAGGAACAAGTCTCTCACACTGTTTGTGTCTCAAGAGCCATGCCAGAAGTCTGCAGTTCTTGTCTTCCCGCTCAGAACCGTTTTGCTTGGCCATGAGCATAAAAGCTCTAGGGAGGCACTGTCTGTTAAGGCTAATTCTGTTTCAGTCTTATCCAATGCTTTTTGTCTTTTGTGTGGCTCTCTTGCACTGTGTAGTTTGGCTGTAGTTATAATCCATGTGCCTCTGGCTTATGAAATGTTGTGCTGGTTCAGTTGCTTTCCGGTGGCCATGTTCCATACGCTGTTTCTCAGCAGCTCACAGAGTTTAAATGTATGCACCAATCTAATCTGACCTCCTGCACAGAACCGGCTACAGAATTTTGTGCAACCATCCCTGAGCAATCCCAGTAAATCCAGGTTGCATCTGAGCACGGCTGGTACTGACTGTGAAGCGTGGCAGCTGGGAACAGT
Source organism: Phoebastria nigripes (assembly GCA_035582835.1). Classification (NCBI taxonomy): domain Eukaryota; kingdom Metazoa; phylum Chordata; class Aves; order Procellariiformes; family Diomedeidae; genus Phoebastria; species Phoebastria nigripes. The sequence goes on along the minus strand of JAYKAV010001433.1, from coordinate 985,388 downwards.
GGAGATCTCGAAGCAGGTTGTGCAGGAACTGGGGTTTTCAAAAGTTCCTGAGCATCTAGGAACACACAGTGCAGTGCTGTACTGAGTAGACCTCTCCCAGCTAGCACTGAATCCAGTGGCACGGTGGTGCTCTGCTAGGTCTTTTTTATACTTGATGAGAAACAGCCCTAAATATCCTGGAAGGACCATACTGCTCTGCTCCGTGCCATGCAGGAGGACTACCTTGTTCAATGCTGGTGGGGAGGTCTCTAATGGATGCTGGTGTGATGCGCTGTGGATGTGCCTGTTGTGTTTCATGAGCAGAAAATCCCATTGACTTCCAGTGGCACTTCTAGAAGTGCTACTGATTCATTGGAGTGTTCTGATAATCCTCCTATAATTGGACGCTTTTGTGGTCCACGCGGATTGTTGCTGTTGCCACTGCTGCAGAGTGGTGATTTGTATTATGGGAAGTCCTGGAGATCCTGAAGAAAACCAAAGTGCTGTGGTTCTGCAYGCTCTCCACACATGTAGTAAAAACTAGGCCTTGCCCCAAGATCTTACTGCAACACGCACTTTTTTGTGATGTTCTGCAGAGAAACAGCGTATATTGGGGGAATGATTTTATTCAAATTCTTGAGAGGATACAGTGATGAAGAGCTTCGGTGCTACACGCAGTATCTGGGATGATATCCAAAAAGCCCAGATGTTTAGTCTTCAGTGGCTTCATTTTAAGCTATTAAATGTGGAGTTTATTTTTTGGTTGGAAACTGACTTTTTCCTCAATTTTCCTAGTGTAGACTGAAATGTTGACTTTCCTGAGGGAAGCTTGATTCTGTTGGTTAGCCCATTAAACAAGTGCAATACACTTGTGCCACATGTATGCATTAGCATTGGAATCACACGATTTGCTGGGGATTTTTTTTTTTTAAAGGATTTTCATTTTCATTATCTGAGACAAAAATGCCTTGATGCAATAAATGCAAATTTCCTCAGTGACAAAATGCCTGATAGGAAGGTGAGGTGGGCATGCCAAGTTAGATGTAGTTGCAATGTAGACTAAGGGAGGGAAAGGCTGCCTAGTACTGTAGCCTGTCTCCCGTCACGTCACACCATCATGTTTTGCATGAGGTCCTTCATCTGCCACATCTGCTTGTTTCTAGATAAAGGCAAAGAAAGGCTACTTCTTTTTCATATGCAATGTTTGTTCCAGCCATCCATGGAGAAAAAAGAAAAAACCCAATGAAATGAGAGAACAGGATGGTATGATTTCTAGACGGCTAGAAGGTTTCCTCTTTCCAAATGTCTCCCGTGTCTGTTGCTCAACAGACTCAGAACCTCATATTGGCTTCAAATGCAGGAGAGAGCACTAGGGAGGATGAGGCTGTTGCTCCCCTTGACTAGATCTGAGAGTGGCAATCCCCATTTCCTTCAAAGACTCCCAGCCCGGCGTATGAGGGAGTCTGCACCTCTGGGGAATGATTACCTGAATTAGACACCTGTCACCCTGAGGGGTAAGAACACAAGGACTGTTTTTTCCTTTCCCAGCTAGGTATAGTGAGCAGGTCCATGTCCCCCTCACCACCCCCACCCTTTAGCAGTGAAAAATATACCTGCTCTCAGGGTCATATAACACAGTGTCATCTCTATGTAATAGAAATACCCAGTCCAGGATCTTCTGATGGCATTATATACAGAAATACACGGATATGCATCTCCTGATTCATGCACCACCTGCCTGTGTCACCTGATGGAAGCTCTGGAAAAAAGAGTCCCAGGTCTGTCCCAGAAATACAAAGTAGGAGCTAGGAAGGTGTAATGGCAGAGTAGCAAGCTGCTGCCAAGGCTGCCATCTCTGTGTAATGGAAACAAGATGGGTTGCCTTTTGCGGACACCCTTTTGGTCGTGGGCCCTGAGTAACTCTGTATGTTTCCCTTAATTTTTTCAGCCAACTGGTACCTCATCATCTTCCTCCCCACGCACCTTATGGCTTCCAGGGTCTAGTTGGGGGTATGGGAAGTTGCTTTCCTTTGCGTTTGGTCACAAAAATGGCTTTGAGAGCAACAGGCCAGGGATAAAACGAGCAGCCTACAAATTTTGTAGTACAATATTTACACTCTAAGAAAGCACAACCATGCATGCCGGATATTCGTCTGGCTAATTCTTGCTGTTGACAGGAAGCAGACATTCAGTCTCAAAACATTTACACATCTCTGCGTTGACAACACCAACATGTATTTGGCGTCTGCGTAAGAGATGCGCTGCAGTTGCTTTGACTATTAGCTGTCTTGCCTGCTATAATGAACGTAGGCCAAGTGACTGACCAAGAACCTAGACGCACAAGTATGTGAGATTCAGCACCCTTTCTTGAAAGACTAAAAAATAGTTTTAGATTGCTGGGTCTTTATTTCTTTGATACGGTGTATGAGGATGCTGCTGGGCATTTAAAATGTCTTTTTCTCTTTATAGGCATTTTGGCTTCGTAGACAAAATATGTTTGCTGGGTTCATGTGTCCTGACTAAGCTCCTCCCCGCTTTCTCTTTCATTTTGGTTTATTTGATGTACTAAGCTGATACAGAACCATTCTCTGCAAACAAACTCAGATCCTACTACAGACTTGGGCATCTCTCAGTCATTTTCTGCATAATTTCATAAAAATTCTGGGATTTTTTAAAGTAAAATATCCTTCGTAAATAAGAGAATATTATTATATCTGAATTGTCCTCAATTTCATTTTCAAAAAGAATATTTTAGCACATAAATTCCCCCTCCCTCCCATTTATTTTCTGTCATTAAGCATTGAAATGCATACTTTTCTCTAAACTGGCTTCATGGGGTGAAAGTTGTTCTCCGTTGTATATTTGGCCTTTCACTGGCAATATATGTCAATGAGTTTGCTCTTTAGTTAAACCCTTAAGGTTCTCCAGAGACCCGAAACAAAATGTTTTTACGTCCAGAAGGTGCCTGAACATTTAGGAGGAGCTACTGAGGATAGTCACCGCTGATGTAGCTCCTTGCTGATATTATTATGATCTGCATGCAGGCTTGGACATGTCAGTCAGCATCGTTGGCAACACCCACGTACCTCTCTCTTTTTAAGGCATATACCAGATTTCCCATCTCATCTTTAATGATATTGCTAGCAAAACTCCCTCGATACCTGCTYGTTACACAAAGTTGGGAAGTATTAGGCAGTTACACAGAAAGGTAATTAGATGATCCTGAAGACTGGATTGTGAGAAACAGGGAACAAATCCAATAGTAAAATCACCTACTTAGGAAGTAATAGGAAAAACTCTGCATGGGAAGTTGGAAGCTTATCTATAGCAAATAAAGGAAGAGGATGACAGAAGTATTAGATGATCTTGTAAGTGTCCAAGCCAAAAATTGGCACAACTGTTAAGGCAACAAATATGGTACAAGGATGTATCAGGTGAGATCCTTCCAGTAGGTGAAGGGTAATATTAGAGAAATTATGTGAGTCACTGGTGTGACCCCATGTGGTCATCTAGTGTAGGGTTATAGTCATCCACTTTCCAGAAAGACCCAGGATGCCTCTTCCAGTCCCATATTTGTACCTTCTCTCTCTACAAGCTGTGTGAAGGCTTGTTGTGGATGTGAATTTCAGTGTGCAAGAAGCTTCCTACACATTGACATTTGTGCACAGGGGATTGTCCTTCTGCTGGTTTGACCTCCTGATGCCTCACAGTCATCATCCAGGCGGCTTCAGTATGGCTTCCAGATAGCACCCTTCATCATGCCCTTGTGGTGTGTGACTGCCATGTACTGTACCAGCAGGTGATTTTAAATGCAAGCTGACAGTCAAAATAACACTAAATAGCTACCTTAAATCACAGAAAGAAAGAAAGGTGTTCGCTCAAGATTAAAACATTCTATTATTCACTTGATTCTTTTTCATATATTTGAGGTACGTGATTTGTAATGATAGGAAAACTTCTACAGGTTCAGAAATTCAGATTAGATTAAAAGCCACCATTTCAACCACTTCATCTGCATCTTCCACTTACCTAGATTGTAGAATTATCTCGAATCTGAAAAATGGATTGGAGATCTTGAAAAGAGATTTTCGGATGTGATTTCTTCTCCATTCTTTTTTTTTCCTTTCTCAGCTTGGAAAACTAATAACCATTTCTGGGGTACCAGAATGCTATAATAATAGCATTTTTGAACTTCAGGCTACAGATAAACATGGTATATATATGATGAGAGGCTCAGAAGGTGCAACTGGTATTTAACCACAAAAGGATCTATTGCAAAAGAAAAAGACACCCTATAAACAGTGATGGGTAATACAGCTATAACACTATAGGGATACTTAAATTCTGATTGTCTGAAATACCGTGTAAGACCAAAATCATTGGGTACTGAATCTACATGGTATCTTCAACATGGGTTTTGTTCTGACCTGTGTGTTGTGGCTTATCCTGCTCTGTGCTGCCCATCCCTGCTGTGCTTCCCCTCCATAGCACAGGTGTAATGTTGGTTGTGACCACCAACCATTTCTTGAAAGCATCCTACCCTCTTGCTCAAAAGGTCGTTGGTATTTAGCATTATGGTGATGGTGGTATCAGGATCCTTTTCTTAGTATCAGAATCATGAAATATTCAGAAGTTATTGCTCATCTCTGCCTAAAGCTCCAAGATATCATGAGTGTTGATGGGTTGGAATAGGAGCTCTTTGCATGTTATCCAAAATGTTTATCGTAGCAAAGGCTGACATGCCAGAATTGGCCAACTGGCATGAAAAAAACATTTCACTTCTTGGGAAAGTGCTATCACTTTGCTGCCTTTTAGAAACTATAGTTGTTTTCCGAATTACAAGTGGTTTGCATAAAGAACATAAATTGCTGTGCCCTTTATCACTGCTTACTGTATGACAAATATACAGTCCAATTTTTCAAGTGTGGTGTCTTGAAAATGAATGTGTATTTGAAATGAAAACCATTTCAGTACTTGAGCATCCTCCCTCTGGAACAGGCTGGATAATAACATGTTCATCACCTTGGGTTATTTTAATATTTCCTGAAGCCTGCACAAGTTGCTTTCTATTTTCTTGTCAAAACATACTGAAATGAAAATTATTTTTAATAAAGTACAGTAATCACAGTGTGATCGCCAAGTGCATCTTCTCTTGTCAGATTGTTTCTTCCTRCTCGCAAGTATTTGCAGTTACTTAATGTTACAATTGCTGAGCAATCCAGCAYTGGGAGGAAGAGAATGGAATATTTCATTTCTGACAAAGAGCACTGGGTGATACAGAACATCCTCCTTTGCCTCCTAGAATAGTATCATTGTTTAAACCTAATGCTGGAAGAGTTGACTGCTGACGAACTTCATCTTTTTTCCCCCGGTATTTTATTGCTCTCTTCCATAGGCACCGTACGCTGAAAGCAGAGCTCCCATTGATATTCTGTTTTTTCCATGTCTGTCCATAAAAGCCTGCTGGAGTGCCATGCCAGATACCATGCCTGAAAGATGCTTAGCATGACAATATTAACATTTGTTTCTAACTAGCCCATGGGAACACTGGAGTTAGTCTCATAGCTTCTTAGGTTATATGCTTTTTTGGTGAGCAGCTGGTAGATAACTTGCTTAGCTCCAGGTAAACTGAGGTCCAGTATTTAGAAGAGAAAATTGCTTGTCTACGCAGGCACTGGGAGCTTTCGGAGGTAAAGGCTGAATGATTTTTTTCTAAACTGTTTCTGTACACCAGGTTTTTTACTCAAGTCACTCAGCTCTAAAATAAGTGATGGACAAATCTCAAGAGATTTGGTTTCATATCTTACCCAAACATTATCCAAGCTAAGTAAAGCTCTGGAGTCTGCATAACTGAGCATGAAACCTCAGAAGAACAGACTTTCTCATGAGAGTGTCAGTGTTTCCTGCCGGCTGGAAATACCAAGAAAATAGTCTTTCTTGTGGTATTTTGGAACTTCAGCATCTGGACGTCGCTGTGATTAGAGAGGAAAGTGAATATGAAAAATAATTGTTTAAAAAGCAAACCCTTTTTCAGTTTTGGGTGTGAGGTTCCTTTCTAGTTTTTCAGTGAAGGTATTAATTGATATCGTAACTCTGTATCTGAAAGTAGGAGATCTTAATCTGAAGCTGCAAGTTCTGGCTATTTTGTTCTGAGTATTGCAAAATATTATCACTTGTGAGTTACCGAGTATTTCTTCAATCAAGGGAAGAAACTGCTATTGTATCCTTCCCTCCCTTCTATGTAAATATGTAACTAAGCACTGCTCTTGGAGTACTTGTTTTTTGGGAGAACATTCTGCTTACTTCAATCACTGCTTCAAGTGTGAAATTTAGCTCAGCTGCAAAGCCACAATGAATGTCTTATGCTAAATAAGTCTAGTAAAAATAATCTTAATGATTACATTATGTAACTAATACACTGATAAGAAATGTGGTGCTAAATAACTGTAATATGAAATCATATGTTGGTTTATATGGAAAATGTAGATGTGAGCTATCCCTGTATTTAAAAATAGAATTAACCTTCAGTTTGGATTTTGACAGTGGATCAATGGGACTTGCAGAGAGAGTAACTTCAAAAGTTAAAGATGGAAAAGCGTGTTTATCTCTTGTCCTTCTGCCACTGCAAGATTTACAATATGTTCTCTTCTTTATTCAGTCCATATTTAGTAACTCGAGCAATGAGTTTTCCATCATTGGCTTTGTATGATTACTCCAAGTTCGCGCTGTTAGCAGAATACCAGGAAATATTTCTCAACTTCCCTCTCGGTTTATTTTCACCAACATTTTCGTTCTATGACAGGTCCTCACGAAGTCTTAAGTCTCACTGTTTATGCTGGTCATGTGCTGCAGTTTAGTTGCCCATAGGTACTCACTCACATCTAGGTTCACTTTTAAGGCCCCAAACACTTGGCGTATTGTTAGGGGTAATCAAATAAAGTTCTGCCATTTGCAAAATCTGGATTTTTATGGCTATATTTGTGCTCTTTCCAGAATTTTCTCCAGTTTGCCAGTCTTTGTGGTTCTGAATTGCCAGGAATGCAGTGTAAATGTTGAGGGAGGGTAGTCAAGTGCAATATCATTTTCTTGATAGGTATATTTGCTAAATCGGTACCGCTCACTCTTCTCCCCGTTGCTGTGTTATTGCAACCATATTTCACAAGAGCTTTTGTCAGTTTTGAGGACTGCTGCTGTTCTTTCAGAGAGTATGTTTTTGGAAGGATTACTTTCCAGAAGAATACACATACATATGCATATACATATAGTTATTTATTTATTGAATAAGTACTTCTTTCCCACATACCAAAATTTTATAGGTTTCTTCGTACTGTTTACTTATTGGAGACTGCAAAAATGTTTCAATTTAGTAACATTTTAAAATATAAGAAAAGATCATCATGAGTTCCATACTTAGGTTTTGTGTGTAAATATTATCGTTAATTAGTTGTGCAATTAATAATAACCTGGCTTCATATACACTCTGTTTAAATCAAAGTAATTGAATGTTCAAATTAAGAATGTGTTTGCAAACAGATGTCTAAAAATTGTTTGTTAGTTACCTACAGTGCTGTTTTTCTCCGGTTCTGTTGTTATAAAGGGGATTCAAATAATGCAAGAGGCAAAAGAAATCACTGCAGGAACATAATCAAAGTGACAGTTTTGTGCCGTATTTCCATATCAAGCTAAAGCAAACAAAAAAATTCAGCTGTATATGCATACTTAACAATGTAGGTGTGTCTCTGGGGAGTGATCTGAAATGAAGGGACTATCTTTTCTTTCTCACATTTAAGACTCTCCATTTCCAATTATTTTTCTAACTATATATTAGCTGTTTTAATTAAAAGGTGATGATTCACCGCTATCTAGCCACCGAGAACATTTTTATAAAGTAGAGTTTTAAAAATAGTAATAATGTAGAATGTTTTACTATTACTCTGAGCATTTGGAGCTGTAGGAATATTTTAGCACAATTTGAACAATGAAAGAAAAAGCTGTTTTCAGTAATTTTGTGTTCAAAGGTGATTCAACCTCTTTGCTTGCTAACTCTAATTTTTCAAGGCTTATAAGACTTTAATTTGATTCTTTATCTGAGCATAAAACAGTGTCTGAAAATTGCATAGTAAATTACTGAATAATCACTTTTTTGTGGACTACCTGATTGTCAGAATGAATACTGCCTTTTAAGAGACACTCTAAATAAGTGCAGGGCAAAAGTGAAGTTTACAACTAAAATTGGCTTAGGTTCTTATGAAATCTAAGTGGTTTCATCTAAGTGTGAAGGAGAAATGCCCACTGATTATTATATATTTCCTTAATTGTGTATATATATTGGGTTTTGTGTAAAAACTTTGTGCTGGTATCTTCAAATGTATACATCTATGTACACAGATATGTATGGCGGTGACATCATAAAGTTAAAAAAAAAAATATTTGTGATAAATGTATTTTATTTCATGGTTTCCCAATTCAACAAGTAGTTTTGACTGCTGCCTCTTCCCTAGGCTGGTATTCCTCTCCTTCGTCACAGCCCCTTTTGGGAGTGATTTTAAATTTCCAAACTTGGAGCAAAGTTAACAAAAACACTAATGAAAAAAAGCAAGTACTGCCTTAAAATGACTGTATTCTCCTTTTTGTCCAAACAGCCTATACCTCTTGAAGACCCAACATGAATGATATGCTCAGTCGTGTCTGTTCTGGATTTCAGATCTGATATATTGAATTCTAGATGGCCAGGAACAAGGACTGGGAACTTCCTTAGGTGAAAAAGACGTTGTATCCTGGTGGCAAGCAGAGTTCCAAGTGGTCTGGTATATCAGACCTAGAAAAACAGTTTTAGGTATACCAGAATTGTTGTAATTACACATAAGCAAATTGAGGTTTATCTTTAAAAATAAAATTCTCCACAATTATGTAATTTTATGCAAAATTTACACAAATTTTATGTTGCCAAAAAAAGTCTACGTGCCAAAGTCAAACACTCCAAGTAGGAGGAGAATGGCAGAGCTAGATTCCCTCCTTTGCTGGAGCTTCCCTCAAAACTCCCATGTCAGCTGCTGAGTACAGAGGGACCTGCAGGAGTGAAGGTTGCTTGGGACAGCCGTCAGTCAGCATTTCCCGTTTGTCAGGCTGGATGTGTTCTCCTGTCAATACAAAGATGTTAGCTTACAGAAACAAAGCATTAGAACTTTCGATAAAGTGAGTTTGTTGATATCAGTGGAACCAGAAGAGATCCCCCGTATGTATGAGCTCCCCATCAGTATATTTAGGTGCTTCTTTTTTTTTTTTTCTTTTTTTCTAAATAACAAGATTAGTTACCTGGGCACATTAGTTGAATTAACATACAGACTCCATGCCAGTCTCCTGGCTGGGTGTGTCAGCTGTCCTGGCTCCTATCTCTGTGTGTGTGGGTGGGTGGTTTGCAAAATGCGGAGTACTAGTTGACTTGAATTCAAGTGATTTAAAGCAGCACCTGGTCAGAAGTCAGATGTGATGTTTGGCCTTGTGGCACGGTGAAGCTGAGAGTTCACCAGCCCCATCTTATCCTCCCTCATTCATCATGGCTTCTCCTTTCTCAGCTCCCCGCTGGAGGTTGCTGCCTTTGCAGGGCACCAGCTCAGCAGCATGCCAAGGCGCTCTGCTCCTTGCTTCTGGGAAAGAACACTTCTGCTGTTTGTTTTTTCTTTTGTTTTATTTTCACCTGGGTCATCAGGACAGAGCTGGGATGGGTGTGGAGCTGTGGCTGGCTGTGTGGTGGCCCTTTCACACCTCTTGGTGGTTGCGGGGCCATGGGCGAGCCGGTTCAGGGGGCAGCACCAGCAGGAAGGAGGGAGCCGCTGCGAGGACCTGGGGGCATGTGGTCAGGGCAGGAAGGCGGGCAGAGCCTGGTTGGCACGGGTGCGGATTAGTTCAGCAGCCGTGACAGCTCCCTTTCCGATGGCATCAGCAATGACGTCTGCCAACGGAGAAAGTCTTCCATGCGAAAAAGCGCCGTGGTGTGCTAGCTGTAAGTACTAATTGGGGGACCAAACTTTCAGAGTACCCTGAAATCTCTGTTCCCGTTTACTTCCAGTAACTAATGCTGCTTTCAGCAGTGGCAGAGCAGCTGTTCCAACTCTCCAAAAAGGCAGCCAGGCCCTCACTCCCATCTCTACACGAGTGGAGCTCCCCAGAGGTGGACTGTGAAGCTCACGTGCACCAGTGGGAGCTTGCCTTTGCTGTGTGCCACCACTCCAGCACTTTGCAATAATTGTGGGAACCGCAAGTCATAGGCAGTCCCTTAAATTATTTGGCATTACCCTTAAGTACCTGATCAGTTAGGGCAATTTGGAGTTTGATGTCTAAGAGCTCTACACACCTGCAATTACTTAAATCCACAAAATTGCACCCATAGGTATTTGCAGGCACAAAAATGTTGGCATAAAATTAGAGGCCATTTCCTAAAACCTGTGCCTAAATTTTGATGATATACTATATGAGGGGTTGTTATTTTGAAATGGATTTGCGGAAAGCAATTGAAAATCTCCAGGCATCCCATCTGTGTTTAAAGTAACAACAATAACAAAACTTTAAATTAGCATAGGAGATTTAAGACATTTCAGGAAAACATTGATTAAATCTGCCAATGAAATGAATGTGTTTGGCGAGTGACCTAATTAGTGTATACTTGGTTCTTTTTCACTGCACTGCTTACCACTAATTGCTGTTCTGCTGGTCTTCTCCTGACAAGTAAGAAAAAACAAGGATGAGGGATTTGTTGAGGAAATAGTGACATTCAGTTTTAATTCATTTGAACCTGCTGCCAAGCTTAATTATGGAACTGAGAAACTGAGACCGGGAGGCCCCCAGCCGTTTAGGTTATAGGAGACCGAGATGTTTAGTGTCTGCCAGTGTATTTGGGTAGCACTTACTGCAGCTAGCTATAAACTTGCACTTGCTGATGCTTAGCTGTTTTCTTTCCCCCACAGGTACAAAAACACTGGTTTTATTCCTTAAATTTAATTATTTAGCTCTAATGGCGTCAGGCCAAAACAAAATTACAGGCATTTTATTTCTTAGAGGAAAGGTTTAACAATTAATCTAGATAGTCTTGTCTTGGGGTTTTTTGTGTGTGTGTTTGCATGTACAAACTAGTAATACGTCTTTCTACAAAAAAACCTCGGGATCCTGGTATACTTGTAGCATTGGAGTGCCGAAGTCACCCTCAGTGTAAGTACACTTGAGCTGAGGGGCTCACGGTAGTGTTAAATTCAATTCCCATCTCTTGAATCAGCAGGGGATAATGCAGCTTTCCCTTTTTGCATTTGGAGCTCTTAAAGGAAAAGGGCAGGATGCTTCATGAAAAAAGGGGAAATAGTTTTGGGTTTGGTTTCCTGTGGTGGTGATGGATTCTTGTGAGCAGAGTCTGAAGGTCCCGGTTTAGAATCTGAGTGCGTTTTTCATGATGTTTTACACAAAAACTTCGGTCTACCGCGTGCATTTCATTGTCAACTTGAGGTTGTTGTTGTGCAAAAGAAGTGATTATGAAAAAAAAAAAAAAAGAAAAAAAAAGAAAAAAACTTGGTATGAAACCGTATGTGTCCGTCTCTCTCTGTAAATGGATCGTTTTAGTTCTGAGGCTTCTCT